>JAQFYM010000989.1:0-43029 GCA_034694785.1 Agrenia bidenticulata
TAACATTATACGGATTAAAATATATTCTACATTTCAAAACTAATAATGGATCCCATGATTTAAATACAAATATTAATATTCCTCTGTCACCGTCACCAGGCGAACATTATCATAACAGAATGTAATTCGTAGTTACCTTAATCCTCTTCAACCCCAACGCATTGACAACAACAAGTATAAGTCCCTCGATGATTTAATTTCTTCTTGGTTCCCCTGGCTTCAATGTGAATTCGGTTTTATTCATAATTTTTACCATACCTAGGATATAAATGTCCTTCCCGACGGGACGGGATCAGGATCAGAACCATAGTGAAGCCAGAACCATAAGCCAATTCATATGTTTGCTGATACATGGAAATTATACTGTATCCCAAGCAGAAACGCCGTCAGTATCTCTCCTTCCAAAAACCTAACCATGTCCATGCATACACATACATGTCCAAAAAAATGATGGATCTTTTTTAGCTGCAAGTGCTGACGGAAACTAAGAAACTCCGAACAGTCGACCAGTGCAAGTACATGACTTAATTTCTTCTTCCCACACCTTGTAAAATATAATATAAAAACACATTTGAATAAAAGCACGTACAGCCTTGCCAAAATAATAACACTTTTGACCCATGAGTATCTACATATTAATATCGATACGCCGACGTGACTTGCGGTGTCCTGTCTCATGTTAATTTCGGCATTTTTATACCGTTATGGAACTACTTTTTTATTTCTTATCCGATCTCAACAATTTTTTTTTTAATCGATAGATATTCATGAGGTGCTTGGTAACTATCAAAAAAATCTTGGAAAATATCTACCACTTAATCACAATTAAATAAATAACATTTAAACTAATGTAGGGCAGGATAAGAGCTCCGGAAAGTGAACCTTTTCACGAAACTGACCCAAACTTTTGAACCTTTATTGATAGCCGACCCAACCTTTTGAACCTTTTCGATAACCGACCCAACCTTTTCTATATTTAAACTTAGGCTGCCTACTCCATACACAGCGGGTACCAATTACAAGTGTGTATATGGTATAACTATTGAATTCAGTAGTTGGTGAATATCTTTTTAATAACTAAATCTAATCATCAATGATTATCGTTTTGACACATAAAATCCTTATCATCTTATCCCATTACTACTACTATTAAGTAAGGGGTACTGGGCCTGCGAGGAATATTATTAAGTAAGGGGTACTGGGCCTGTGAGAAAAACTATTCATTAAGGGGTGCTGGGCCTGCAAGGAATACTATTAAGTAAGGGGTACTGGGCCTACGAGGAATGCTATTAAGTAAGAGGTTCTGGGCCTACGAGGAATACTATTAATTAAGGGGTACTGGGCCTGCGAAGAATGCTATTAATTAAGAGGTACTGGGCCTGGGAGGTAAACTATGAAGTTTGGGGCAATCCAAAATTCACTTATTTAGATTCGATTGAATGGACAGAGATTTAATAAAATATCCGTAAATGATCCCTCGCTACCCTACTTTTTTGTACCCAGTTCGCTGGGTGGTGACCCGCTAGTATAATAATAAGAACATGCAGTGTCGTCGTAACCCACAACCCTGCATTGCAGTAACCTTAACAGACCTACAGTTTCTCCATAAACGGAAAAAGTTGAAATCATATTCATTAATTAGCCGTACGTTCTTTTTTCAGCTAAGCCTATCTATAAAGACTGAGCTCATAATGGTAAGCGGGGTTTTCTATTTTTTTTACCTCTATAGTAAAGAATAGGCTAGAAACTCGACACATTTATAATACAGACTCAACATCAGAGTGTGAGATCCGTTCCGTTGAAAAAGTCATCACGATAATGGCAGGGTGAGAGTTTTTGATTATCTCTCCCTTTCATCTAGCACATGCGGTGGATTAAATGGGCCTCTGCATAAACCCGAATCTATCCCTCTACATTAGTTTTATTAAGAAAAAAACATGGTCCATTTGCTTGTGATCATGTCATTATACTTTTTGGTTCTAACAAACTTCCCCCTTTGCAACATCACACGCTGAAAATGTATACCAGTCACAGTCATTCGTTCTTTGTGAGAAACTTTAATCTTGTTTAGCTTCAGTCATACTTGATATACTCATGTTTAGTCAATTTAGAAGCTTTTCGTACTTGTGTGTCATAGTGAAATGGCTCTTATCCAAGGTATGTTAAAATTTCGTTTCCGTAATACTACGGAAACGAACGAACTTTTACATACCTTGGTTCTTATCGTCTGAAATCGGATCAGGATATTTAAATACTCTCTTTACCATTTAGGTCATAATTTCGGAAGATCGGACAATTGTTGTCATGACGTCTCTGGTAGATTGGAGATTACCTAGCAAATGGAACGTAGTTTGAAGTGGAGAAGACTTTGCTCAGCTTAGCTTCACAAGTTCTCTGGCGTGAAGAGTAATGTTCCCAGGAGGAGAACTTTTTGATGAATTAGGATTAATGACTTATTTTTCAGCCTGGGATGACGATATCTTCCTATCTGTGTATCGGATACATACAGATTTCTCTAGAGTGTAGAGAAAGTAGATACTAAGAGACGGAGATTTCCTCGGGATTTGGAGTTTTGTTCCAAAAAAACACCCTGGTATCTTATACCCTTTGTAAGAAGTCTTTCCAGGCACCCTCCAGTCAGTCTTTTGCTTATCCTATTGAAACCAGAACTTAACTTTCATTTCTTTAGTTCCTTCAACCCTGTCAGGGAGTAACAATACACAAAGCCTGGATATAGCCTATATGGGGGAGTGGAGATGTAGAAAACCTCTGTGAATTCATGAGATATGGTTTTGGTTTGAGTATAATAATAAGGTACGAGATGACTCAAACGAGAACTCATTTTTTGCGACGGCCTGAAATTATTTTGGTGGATGAATAATGGTTCCACATGGAGGGCTGGTTAGGAAGGAAATTCCTATGGGAGAAAGCCCAAGTCTTTTCATTCTCCGACGACTATGTATTATTAAGCTACCACCACACCCGACTTCCACCACCAGTACTGATAGAGTAGGTATGCAATATGTACATTTGACAATTTGATAACCTTGACGAAAAATCAGGAATCTTTTCATCATCTTTCAACCCTTTCTCTCTTGAAAACGAGGAACTCTTCGACTTTCATTCTCAGACCTTTAGTAAAAAAAAATTAACTGGATTTTCACGAAAGGTGTCTTGCAGAAGATGAATCCTCAATCTTTTGTGCTAAAATTATTGATCTCAGGCCCCAGTTTCTCGAATAAAAAAAATGAGACAGAGAACAAGGAGGAGAAATAAAAATTAATGAGACTAACTTCATGTTCATACAAAGACTTTTTATATGTGAATTAGGACATACCATTCCTACTACTACCAACATACCTACTTATCACCAGAAAATCATAATCAGACACTAGAAATCAAACTCGAGAAATAAGAGGATGAAGTTTTATATATGGATAATGATATTCCTCCTCCAATCCGCTTTATAAAGGATATTATATTTATAGAATGTAGTGCCCTAGTGATGAACGGAGCATTTTAACATAGCATGGGATTCATATTTGAAATCAGAGATTCGTCATACAGACAGGAAGATACTTATCTCACAAATGAACCAAGTACTACGTACGTGATATATATTTGTAGGCATTCAATAGGAATAGAAGCTGGAGTTAGGATTTGACAGCACTTTTTAAGCTTCTTCAAAAAGAACCCTGCTAACATCTAGAAAAATATAAATCTGGTGGAACGAGGAATCCCGAATTGAAACTCCAACCTACAAGGCCGGTCAACCAAGATAAGCCTATTTCTCACGTATGAATTTATTGGGGAACGAATTAACGCATTACCAGCCCAAACTGTGAAGAAATTCACACTTTCTGCGTTAAAAATTATTCATCCACGCTTCTTATGGTATTCCGACGCTCTGCGTGTTCCATTTTGGCTATCATTAAAGATATAACTTTACTGTTAAAATCGTCCACTCTTGGGACTAGTCGAGCTGGTCTGGTGCGTATAAGAATATGTAGGGAGTGCAATAATAGACAAAGGAAGTTATAATGTAAGAAGATTTGGCAAGGCTATTACTCTAAAGTGCTGAATAGATATTCACTATTTGAAATGATGGTTGAATTCTCGGGACTCTTAATGGTATGGAAGATGGATATAGTTTCACTTAAGTAAAATTTCTTACGACGAGAAGGAGTTCCATTTTGAACAGTTAAGGGTATTGAATTCTATAGGTGATAATGGTATGTAAGTTACGCAGCAGAAGAGCAATTCAATGGGCTCGGTTGAAAGAAACGACAATGTTCAATGTTCAATGTGGATTTAAGATTCACACAACCCCTAGATTCCATAAAGGGGAAGGGGAATTGAAATATTATTGCACTCATTTTTATTCGACATATATTTTAACTTTGAATAACGGAATTTAAGTTTAAATATCAGTTAAAGATTCTTCTTAAGATAATTTGATGCTTGTAGTTAAGAAATTAGAAGACAGTGTTTCAAATGCTTAGAAAGTCATCCAACATTTCCAAGGGGGCTTTCTGGAATATTAGAAAGGTATGTATCTTGGAGTATCCTGAATTGTTAAAGCAGGATTTGCAGAGCCGCATTTATTGTACTGGTAAAGCTTGTTTGAAATTACGATTCCTGAATCGCATTTACCAGCAGATACTGGAACCAATTGGAGAGTTGCGCTATGTCAACCGGAGTTTATATGTGAAAAACAACCATGAACTATGTTTGCAAGTCGATACGTGGAAGCAGAGTTGTTAGCCTTTCTTCCTGCTTTATTTCATACTAATCTTACCATTCGTACACTTATTGCGCAACCATGAACCACCTGAAGCGTTTGCAAGCCCACAATTTCATTTCGATTATGGATATTCGTTTGTTGACATTGGTCTTTCTTTGTTGACAGTTGAGGTTGGTGATTTCTCAGGTTAGAAAGTATTGTGTAGGAGGATGGACCTCTGGGTGTACGTATAACTGCCCCAGGAAATGCTTGGGTCTGATAACAGAATTGACTAACTTCGTCAAAATAGACAACAACTCTAAAAATTACGTGGTTGGGCGCTAGATTTCATATTTTAAATTACGAGACTCTAAATAAACTTTTTGATTCATCCTTTTAGAGTAAAACGTATTATATTTCAATTGGGTTGACCTACCCTTAATGATATTCGTATTCTTCTTAAATCCTCAATAATAGAGGAAATAAAATATGGCCCTCATCGGTCTCATGATTCCCTCTTTGGGAAATAGAAAATAAAAGCCCTGTTTTGTAAGGAGACTGATCCAGTCCGGTATGGATTTCCGTACTGGTGTTAGATTACATTTTTAGTTCTGCCTTAGAGATCAGAGAAAAAGGCTTGGAAATTGAACTGTGTAAATCTATGTGATGTAAATCCCTTGAAGTAACAAGAAAAAGGGTTGCATCTCAAATCAGGATAGCATGACCTAGCTTGACTATTTTGCTTCATCTTGCTCTCGGTTGAAATGGATACTTTTTCTCTCGTTGAAGAAAAGAATGAAAGAGTCAGAGAGATGGAAATTCGAAAGTAGGAAAACACAATATATTTTTATATGTATATATAGTGTATATCAGTCAGTGTTTCACCATCCTGTAGAATAGATCTATCCATCTTATCCATCGTCCTGCATCGTTCTTGTCAAGAGCCTTGGGGACTATAAATTTAAAGGGGAATTGAAATGCACATTGCATGTGGGAAAAAATATCTTATTGTTGGCCTATCTTACACCATCCCCCAGTTCGTTGTATTATATTAGGTAACGCTGCTGGATGTAAAATCAAGCACTAGCTCCGCACTGTCACTGTCTCAATCGATTAAATACCTTTTGCACAAAGCTGAATGATGTAGCTGAGAGAAACAGATAAATAATAAGAAACACAAAGGAGGATTCCAAACACGGGAACTTGGTATGAGAAAGGTCCTTCTTTTGAGTTCCTCAACGAATCCTTGCAGGATAAAGAAAATCGAATTTCCAAAAGAACAGAAGATTCTTCACTTTCCTTCTCGAAGGAGTTAGTGAAATAAACTAGGGCAAGATTCAAGATTACATCGAGCAGTTATTGAAAGTTGAAGGAAAGGATGGTGGTGGAGTCCCTACGGCCCAAAAAATTCTATAATCCTAGGATTTGTGGTTAACTGTGAATTATTATTGTCGAGGAAGTGTTCCATGTACAAATATTTATTCCAAAATCTACATGCAAGAATGCTTGTTGAACTTTATCTACATTTTAAATTCTCGTAACTAATTCCACAATCCTTCCTGACCCACTCTAAGGTGAGGTCGACTCGGTGAACAAAGTTTTCAATTCATGTTAAAATTCTCAGAAGCGATCCTGTCCGAATTCTCCAGAGTAATTAACTATTTCTTCCAAAAAACTAACCCTTGTTGACGCGTCTGTACTACCTGCAGTAATCAGAGTTGGATTAAAAATGCATGCCTATGAAATATTCAATGTGCAATCCTTGCATCTCAAGACTCGTGCCTTGGAAAAAATATTTTAGTACGGCCCTGGACCATCTACATTGCTTCCGTAATATGTAAGCTACAATCTTAAGGTTTTTATGGTGAAAAGAGTACAGACATTTCTAGCACTTAGTAGACACTCTGCCCCATTACCAAGGCTAAGTGTTCATCATTACTTTCACCATTTAAGAGAATGGACTGTTTTGAAAAAAGGTGGTCTCGTCTACATTGAGTACAGCGGTTTCCCAAATTTCGGCTCGTTTTCTCAGCACACTCAAAAAACTTATCTCGATGGTCGACAACTGAGCCGGAACCCAAACCACCAAGAAACCAGTCAAAGTATTCCAAGCCAGAGGGGCAAGCTGGAAATTGAAGCCTTAAGAGTACCCAAAAAGCAGCATTAATGTAGAGGGCTGTATGGTGAGAGTGTAAATGCTGAATGGCAATGGCAAGGGCAGACCAGACCACTATCATTAAACATTATGGCTATCCCATTAAGCATCATCATCTCATGCTGATGCTAATGACAAGGTTTGGGCAGGAGTGAACATTACAGACTTGGGACTGTGACTCTTTACAGAAACTGGAGGATTGTGAGGTCTATATGAACCTCCCTATAACATAGGTGACAACACTCTGTAGCAGTTAGCATATTGTGCAACTTGACGCATAATAGAGGACAAGGAACCACACTAAACTAGAAGAAGAGAATTCTGGTTACATTTATCTCTAGAAGCCTTTCAAATGCTCTGCTGCTATTGAGTTTCCTCAAAGTGAGATGTCAAATCTATGTATAATCATCATCCTTATAGCACTAGTTGAGCTATCCACTTCTTGTAGACACTTCCCTTCTCGAGCATACACAGTAGAATTAAGTTTCGAAATTCTATTGCCAGGAAAGACAATAGGAGTGAAAATATATTTCCTCGAGAGAAGGAGGATAGGAACTGGGTCTCTTGGTGAATCTGAAGATGGATAGATAGACGTTTAATAAGAATTGTTATGATAGAGCAGTCAAGACGAAGACATGGAATAGAATGTGAAGCCGGATGAAGACTCTAAGGTTGGATTTTGTAGGGGAAGAAGACATTACGGAATAGTTTTGGTGTAAGAGTTATGATTCGTTATTCCTTCGGAGCAATCCAATCATAAAGGTTGATGGGATATTAGGTAAAGTGCTGGGATTCTCTTCACCAGTCCTCGCATAGATTCTGCATAAAGTGCCTAAGAAATGTGGACAGATTTCTCCTTTAAACCATCGACTATATCAATGAATAGATAGGACATTGTAGATAGCACTCCAGGATCCAACCTCGAACTCCAGCCCATTCTCTACCCGCCATGCCGTATCTAATATTATAAACCTATGCTACCAGACTACCGGCGAACAGGATCAAGCGAGTGGAATAGGAGCATTAGTTTCCTCCTTGCTTATTACATAGGATCCTAAATTCCCTCGGACTTATATTATGTTATTATTATTATAACAGTAGACCTTGTTCTCAAATTCAGATTTAGTCTAGTTCCAGGCTCAGCTTTCACTTTTAGTGAATACAGATAGCCGGAGCTGAACTCTAAAGTGGATATTCTAGCCGAGGCCTCTCGATTTATAGGAAATCATAACTGGGGAGCAATTCCACCCAACTGAGACCCAAGGAATATTATACTCTTAGAATATTTATAAAGATAATCGAACATTGCCAGCCAACACGACAAATAAGTATACTGTCATGTCAACTATTTTTGAAATAATCTCCATCCTCCTAGTAGTCCGTGCATCTCTAGAATCCCTTGTGGATGTGTACCCGGATGTATGGATTTTTTGTGTCTAAACAGCTCCTTCTGACCGTTTGTGAGTTGAGTACCTATGGTATTACAGATTCTATTTCATATATTCCTCCCGATAATCTGGATCAAACTCGGTTGTTTTATAATATAAAAAAATCATTTGCAATATCTCTCAGCCTGTACACATAAGCCGACTTTTCTTCACAAACAATAGCCTCGTGGCTTTGTTCTTGGCTTAGCTTTCTCATAGAATTTTTTCCATCCAGAATCTATAAGAGCCAAGGAGAATTGTTTACGCATCTTATCTGATTTTATCCCATCATAACAGGCCACGAAAATAGACCTCTCTCGCCACGCACCATGAATACTCCATGTCCCTACAGTTCGGAAACGGCGAATTGAGATGGATTGATTTCTGTACAGAGATCTGAATCATGGTTGGTTATGAGAGAGAGAAAGAGAGAGAGAGAGAGAGGCCGCAAGGGCTAAAAAATAATAGTTGGAATACGAGTATGAAAAAAGCGGTATGTGGAATAATAACAATGTCTGTTCATAAAATACACACATCTCCACCTTCATAAATTTCTAAAGCTTTGTATACACCCAATGTACACATTTCTCTGTACTATGAGCCCTTTGAAACTCTATCTTCCGTTTGAACTGAAGTCATTGACGATTTCAAATCTCCTTCAACCACACAAGCCCGAATTCTAAGTTTAAAATCCAAGGAAGATGTGAGCTTCGTTGGGACAAGAGGTATTGTATCTGGGGCTAGTATTTATTGGGTACTAGGCATGTTTTTTGTATGGAAGTTGAGATGAGGAGTTTGCGCTTTCCTCTACTTAAGTTGAAATGTCTGCAGAGCCTAAGCTACTCTCGTCTTTTGGCTAGGGAAAGTACACAGAGCTCTGAACGTGCTGGCTTTAGCTGTGCTTGTGATTTCTGCTTCGATACGTATGTACCCCGTGTACAATGCAATTTGGCTTATAGTTCAGAGTAATACTACACAGGTTTGTTTTCTCCTTGGTAGTTGGTATGAATTCCCTTTGGATGGTGGAATAAGTAGTACATTGGATTGAGGAACGGAGAAAGAATTTAGACTATGGGCTACTAGCTCCTGTGCTAGCTGCTGCTCCTGTTCTCCTCATCAGAGATAGAAAGTCCCTCTGGCCTGCATGAACTCCTTCTGAGTTTGTCAGTTTACACACACGGCATAGGAAGCAAGAGAGAGAGAGAGCGGCGCTTTCTCTTATGGGAAACTACTACACTTGGCTCTTTTCCTTCTTTGACTCGAGGAGAAGACATTCAGCCCAGTAGGATCAAGTTGGTTCAGTTGTCGTTTGACCTCGTTCTTATAAACATCAGTCACGGAGAGAAAAAAATTACTAGTATCACAGAACAATAATAATATTACACTCTACCCCCGGCAGTTATTTCAGACATTTCCACTCAACTTTTTTTCTGTGTGTGGCCAACTTGCACAGTCTGAGATTTTGGAGACATAAACTTTCTAGGTATTTTTTATTCACCTCACAGGGTAATTAGAGGATAATCAAGACTTTGAAAAGGTTTGATATAACTTTATTAATTTACTGTTGTATATCGGTGGATTAATTTAGATTAGTTTTTAACACACTACAAACTGCTTAGTCGGGTTTATTAGAATAATTAAAATTAACTGCTTAGTCGTCACCAGGAAGACTGTAAGTGAGGTAGAACAATCGAGGTTTTGACCGCTATGAGATCTAACAGGTTACCTCACACTAGTCCGACGAATGTAGCAAACCAACAAGGTAGTAGAGATTGAAAGGAGTTCCGTACACAAATTAAAATAATACACACAAGCAAGGAGAAGGGAAACGAAGGGTGGACTTTTAATTGAGTGAAAGTGAATTGAACAAAATAGAGTCCAGAATCCCATCAAATTTAATTACGGACTTGGAAGTTAAAATTGAGCCACATGGCCAAACACACACATTGAGTTGTAAACATACGGAACATAATTTTATTTCAGTCCCAACTCTCCCCCAAACTGGACATTTCATATAAATTGAACCTATCAACCATCAGCCTGATCAGCCCACCCCTATTCATGGACTGAAAGCGTACAAGTGAACTTCAAACTCTCTCAACTCACAAATCTGTATTGATTCATGAAAACAACGCGTGTGATTTCCTCAAGTTTGCCGAGCCTGAGAGAACTACAGGAGAATCTACTTGATACAAAGGAATAATAATTAGCGAAAGTGTATAATTAGTCATTCATCAGCCCTGAAGCTCAACTTGTAAGTATGAGTTTTATTCAAATTAGGATAAGGCATGGAAAATGTTTCTTCTCCACTTGTATGAGTAGAACTTATTATAAAGGGAATCAGCCCCTCTTTACAATGGATAGAGCTTGTTAATGTGTGTGCTCAAAATGTAGAAATATATAATAATAATAGTCCTTTAGTCCTAGTAGGTAGATAGTTAGAGAATCATGAATCTAACCATTAAGCTGAATGAGTACCTAGCAGCTCTGTACAAAGTTATAAAGGTAGGTAGCTTAAATTCACCTTTGATAGTTTGATAGACATAGGCTAATCATCTATTCAGTGATGAGCTGTTGTGACATTTATGCAAATTAAAGGAGGAAGATGCTCTAAAAGCATATAAAACAAACTACTCCTGACTTTAATTCGCCCTTTGATCTATAAATTATTGACCTCCCAATTGTAGCTTTGTTCATAAAATCCCTTTTGTCATCACATTCGTAGAGTCAGTGGATATTAAAATTTAAAATGCTCAAGAGATTGATCCGTCTCTCTCCCCTTCCCGAATCCCGGACGTCCTTGTTACATTTGGGTAGATACGTAAAATCGAGAATGTAGCGTAGCTTTGTATTCTATGACTGAACCCGGTCGGAAAAGTCAAGTCAGATAGTCCCACGAGTATCCAAAGCATTTATGAAGCTTACAACCCACTTGACACTACTGAGTGCAGGTCGGGAGAGTGTGAAGTGAAATGTAGTGAAGGGTGGGCGTTGGCAAGTATGCATTTTTATTATCAAATATTCCTCTAGTTTTGTTGCCATCAATAAGTAGCTATCATTATTGATATTACTAGCCCTCCTTTATTATCTCTTTTATGATTCCCTGGACTTATGTACAACGACCACCCTGTACGAGGGGGGACCCAGCCTTCAGCCCATTACTATTGAATTGATTGAATTGAAGTGAATTGAATTGCAAAGGACTTCATAGATGAGCCCCTTTTTCTTTTCACAATCTAAGTATCTTTATCCTCATCACATTGTACAGGGGCTTTGAGATGGAGAAATTTATTGGACTTTGGTGCAAGACCGATTAGTTCGAGCTAATGGAGCGGTTGAAAATGATAGACTAACCCCAATTTTCACTCCATTGGGTTTAACCCCACCAAATAGGCAAAGATGTATTTCCTATCTTTTCCCAAGTATTTTACCCATCGGACTAATATTATCGAACCCTAGTAGACAAGGAGTTCTAGAGCCCTTTTTAGATTCAGTACAGGAAATCCGAACGGGTGGCTATTCAGCTATTAAAAGGAGTACCTACTACTCGTGGTAATGACTATAGGATTTTAATCAAGTTGAATTTTGACATGCACACCTTAATTATACTTTATGTGCAATTCTGACCCCCAGATAATGCACTGGTAATGACATAAATTACCTGTGATTGCTTTCCCTCGTGAAAAATGCCTCTTGTGCTCGTTCATCCTTTGTAATTAATAAAAATGCACTTTGCTAAGCTCTAATTATCCTGAGCAGGATCCCTTCCATACATATTTCATTCTACAAAGTTTCCCTGCATCCTCAGTTCCCGAGAGACCATTGAATGTTACAGTTACAGAATACATGGGTATATTTTCCTCACTATTTCAATTTCCCAATGGGTATAGTTGAAACATAGACTTTGGTCTCAGTTCCAATAAATCTACATAATGTTTTTTTTGTTTAAAATAAACTAAAACTTTCTCTCCCTTGGTTGTTTTTATTGCAAATTTATTTTACCTCCATAGTCCGATGGTTAACCACTCGAGATTAGATTAGATTTATATTAGAATAAGTGACGCAAAAGTGTATTCATCTACTTTACTTTTGTAGCAAGTTTAAATCTGTAAATCAAAAGAGGCATGTGTGAGAGCTTTGCATTTCAGATAAAAATGTTCCGCTTTGTTGAAGAATATGTTCATAGTTGAACATTTCAAATATATTTAACTTCCTGTTTCTAAACAAAGTCGTCGCACAGCTAGATGTAGCATGTTACGAATGGTAAAAAAAAACTTGGATTTGTTTTAAGTAAGTAAATAACGATCTGCTGGTAGACCACTGTGAGAGGTTTCGCCTGCGTGCCAAATTTAATTACCAAGGGTAGCCCATAGACCTCTGAAGGAGGAGGGCGTTTGATTTTCTCCAAAAAACACCGCAGTAGGTTCTTTGATGAAAATTAATTGGGATTTTCTAATCAAAGATAAAAAGACTTGTAATCAGATAAGATAGCTTGATTCCAGATGGGAAGCCAAAAGTCGGGAGTAACGTAAACCAACTTGAAGCTCTTAGTGAGGCTAGGCTTAATTTTCAAGTCCCCAGTGTAGTCTTTAGGTTAACTAGAAATAGTGAGTAGTGGGAAATGAGACACAGATTAGATACACCTAACAAAGTCAAGTGGGTTAACCTTTATGTACATGTTCGGTGTTCCTCCATATTTTTTCTCTCTTTCTCTGCAGATATTCCTCCGAAATTCTTTCTCTACTAAATTGGCCAAGACGTTCTGCAACCACTTGAGTCCAAGTTTAATTCAGCACGTTCTCTCAGTATCTCTCTTAAGGGAACTTGAACACCAAGAAGAAGACCAAGACCATCCCAACTTTCCTACATACATACAAAAAGAATTCAGAGCTACGGAGTTCAGAAGAAGGGGGAAAAAGAACTCCAGCCAGAGATAAAGACGTGGTTCATAAATATACTGGACTAGTGTGCTCGGATATAACCCCCTGCATATTCCAATATCAACTAACTATTATTGGAGAAGCAATCTCCTCCCAAGACGTGCAAACCTTGGGAAAGAAGACGCATATAAGCTTCATGTGTAATATACACTAGCTTTAGTACCAAATCCGAACCTTACCCTTAGAGAAAGCAGTTTCATTTATTCAAGGGGCTTTGGCCTTCATGGAAATAACGATAATCTGGGTCAGTAGCAGCAGAGATTGCTGAATCTTTGTATATCTCCTATGAGAGCCTGAAGAAATAATGGCGGAGTGAGATGTAGAGAACATTGGAGCATCAGAGCTTTCACTTCATTCGCCAGAGCTGGGTCACTTCTGAATCCATCAGGGGATTATCTAGTAGAGTGCTGAAAACAAAAATTTCTACAGTGGATACTTAGCCAAAAAATATCTTGCACTCGGGACAAGTGAATATGAGCCGGTACTTGAATTCAAAGCAATTCTTAGGTCCTTGACTTGATAATTGTTCGTCTCTTCTTGAACACTTGAATCTGTAAGTTTGTGAAGGGTTGGAATCAAACTTTATTAATTCCTAAGACCGGTGATTTCTGAGGCTAAGGACTTGTAAGATTGATCTACGCTCTCCTAGAGAACATTAGCTAGGCAGTGAAGAGTCTTTTAGCTTGTGCTTTTAAAAGATAGGATTTTGTCTTTTAGACAGGGTGAGACATAAGAAAGAAAGTAAAAGCCCCTTGGGGACAACAGGATAAAACTACTTAAAGTGCTAGTGGATAGGAACTCAAGTTTCAAAGACAAAGTAAGTTAGATTCTTCTATATATGTGTGTGGGGAGCTAAGGGTGTGTGCATTTGAGTGAAGTAGCAAGAAGACAGAAGAGACAAGACTGTGAATATGAAAAATGGCTAATCTCCCTGATGGAAAAGAGGACGAGGACCTCCTAAGACGAAGAAATATATGTAAGGAAAGTTGTGCTGGTGGATAAATTCATTCTCCAGTTTAGTTACGAACATCCAACATCAAGTATAACTTTCATCTTCTACAATCTAGAATCTTCTTATGTATACGATCAAGTATGAACTTAGAACCAGTAGCACCTAGCCTAAGTACCTAACTAGACACCCACATTTCCACTACACCGTCACTTTGTCAGTGAAAGTAACCAGAGATTTTCCCTTGTAGCAAAACTAAGAGAGGACTAAGAACGGACAAGATGAAGAAATCCTTTTACAGCCACAAAACAATCCGCATCCTATACGAGCATATAGAAATGGCTCATTCTCCTACACTAGACAATGTGTCAAATGTGGTGGCACAGAAGGGGAAAAGTGAAAGACCAAGGATGGGCAAAAGTGTCAACTGCCCCCATCAAAAAATTTTGGGAAGGACATTACTTAATTCTAAAGTGAATGTGCTTCTGGAAATTCTGACAGTTCTGCTCGCAATCTCATCCTCAATTCATCTTGTGGAGGGGATCAAGCCGAGTAAGTGACTTTTAAAAAATTACTTAATTGTCTTTTCCATTTTTAGAAACTCCAGTGTTGGTGGGTGCAATTCTAAAGGGAAATTACGATCTTCTTTTATTTCCTTTGCTTTGTATAGAAAAAATTGTGGGAGCAGGTATTATTTTTTTAAGCTTAATTCATAGAGCTTGCTTTTTGTGATGAGATTTTGTAAGAGAGGGAAAGTATTACAGGACAAGTTAGTGATGCATAAAGGGCTTATGGTAGCAAGCTTAGTTAAAAGATAAGAGGTTGAAAGGGCTTACTTTATGAATTAAATTTAGATTTAATTACTTTGGGAGGCTTTTAAATTACGGAAAATTAAAAATTAATACGACATTCCTGTCAGGCCTCGTTTGGAATTTCGGGATACGGTATTCTTCTTACAGGTAGATTTGAAAATATAGGAATTTTTCGAATAAATAACTGCCTTTTATACTACCCCTTTATTGCATATAAATGTTTTCAATAACCCTTCAGTCATTCATCCTCCAAATCTTTGAATAGAAGACGCAATGTTCAGGTCTTCCAATTAAAATAAATTAAAGACCTTTAAAAGCCAGATTTACATTTAGTTTCTACTCAACATTGGCTTGCCGTACATTGCTTTCAGCGTTTTAAAGAGCGTATTCAGTATTCATATAAAAAAATCCAATTACACTCCCGATTTTTGCCACCATATTTCTTGCAGGTTTAAACCATGTCAAGCAGATTCAACAATCCGAAACACGATTGTTAAAGTCTTCTAGGTGTTGGGATGTAAAAAATCGTGAACATGCGAAATTTCCTCAATCAACACTAACTTTTACTTAGCAGTTAGCAATGAAATACATACTTGTCAGATTATAGTTCTCTTGGCCTTTTCCTACGTTCCACGTAGCTTCTTAGCATAGTCGATTTAGTGTATATCTGTACGATATGCTAGTACAGTTTCTCAAGTCTTTCATTTTCCCCGTTTTCTAAAAACTTCTTGAGATTTTCTCCTCACTCGTACATGAGTCGTACATTCTTTATGGAGTCACAATCTGTGAAGTTAGTCAAGAGTTGTGATTCTTGAGTGCTAGATTGGAGTCAGCTGGACGGCGTTCTTGCATACAAAACGAAAAAAGGCTGCTGCTTCTGCTCAAGATTAGCAGTTATACCAGTTACACTAAAAACTTAACTCTTTTATATTTAACTCCTCGCTACTAGCATTTCCAGCTCTTTACCAAGTTTTAGAATGGTGCCAGTTAAAATAATATATAGGACTGAAATCTCGACACTCTAAACTATGCTCTTATTCATTCATACGTGCTATTACTCTAAAAACACCATAGTCTTTTCAAAGAAATGTAAAAGGCTGCTAGGGGAAAGCTTCAGGAATCCTTGTGTTGAGTTTTTACCAATTTGTTAGGTCGGGTCTGGTCCTGATAGTCACAAGTCAAGCCAGAGTCAAAGCCAAAGGATCTTGAGTCCTTCCAATCCATGGGCCTTATAAGGGTTTGTCCAATCTAATGTCTTGCACAATCTGTACAGCCCTTGCAGAGAACTTACAATCTCTATTATATGTATTACACTCGAGTTTGCCGTTTCTAGACCGTTCTGAAGTGGTAGAAGCGGGTCGGTATTTTTTTTATCCTACATCTGTTCATTGGTTTGAAAAAAGGAAATGGTTTAAGGAGGACAAATTGAAGCTCTGTGGGGGACATTTTAATTCTGAAATTGTGCTATGTTCTTTGTCTTCTTGGCTTTCTTCTTGCACAATCTAAATGCTGAATACGATGCTCTTGTCCTTACTTTTGTATAATGTACATGTATGATTCGGTTGGTAAGCACGACGACTGAATAGGGAATGCTGAGCCCTGGAACTGAATCCGCCAATTTCTGTACAGTAGCAGTAGATAGGCTCGAGAAGATTGTCTTCTGACACATAAATAAGGCATACATAGAGATATGTAATAATATTGTGGATTTACATGAGGGTACAAACTGCTGGCTGCACAGTCTACATACTAGTATATAGAAGGGAAAAAAGAAAGCTCAGACATCAGCATCCCCACCAGGCTCACCAGCATTTGAGAGCTGATGCAGAATGTGTTTTAGGTCGGATGGGCTCTCATTCCAAAGCTAGGAGAGTGAACGTGACATTTCAAAAACGAACCCTTTTTTCCGACATCATCGTCCTTGTAAATTTTAGATGAGGAGAAGACGAGGGGAAAACAACTCTGAGATTACCGGTGACATTCCCTATACCCGGTGACATTTTCTGCTTCAGCAAATTGACTCCACCTCTCCATTTTTCCATATTCATGAGATTCCCATGATCATTTATACAAAATATTTGTCAGCAAATGGGAATGTTTCCTTAAGCGTGATAGACAATAACGAGTTTTAACTTATCTTTCAAACTTGTTCCGGAAACTGTTTTTATGAATCACGCCAAAATATAACTCAATCGATGGTTTCATGGTTGCCTGGATTATGTATGGGACCATTAGGGTTTATTTTATTAATACGTCTGCCTGGCCAGTTGCATCATATGTTTTGAATACTGGCTGAGAAAAAATATAGAGCATACTTATTCTAGCTTTTGTGGTTTGTGGGTTATTTTAGAAACTCTTCGATCGATTAAGGTATCTTAAGAACGATCTAGCTATGTATTATTGATTTAGGGAGTCAAACCTTAAGAAATAGGTCTATTTTATCAGCGTTTTTTTACAAGAAAATCATCCAGCTTTCACCATTTCATATAAAAAAGGTTTATATGGTGTTTTGACAATCGCGATTAAACATTCCTGTAACTGCTGTCAGCCACAAATTAATTCTTACATTCTCCTTTTGAATGTATCAAATTGAACAAGTGAAGTTAGTGAAGAGAGCTTCAAAATTCCTTTAAAGAATAAAGTTTATGCTTGTCTTTCTATAAGACACGCCCACGGTTATTAATACTCGGGCGTAAATCTAAAATTACAGAAAAAAGCTCTAACATATTCAACACTTCAACAGGTAGATGATGGTCGGTAGTTGGAGTCAGAATATTCATATTTACAGGAGTTTGTGTTTTGTATCCTCAAACAAGCCAACAAAGCACCACTAGTAGGTATTTCATATCGCTTTGAAGGGGTCACGTCCTCAAAAGATTTTGCATATCCGACCGCGTGAAAATGAGACTGTTGTGGCATGTGAATGTGGCCTAGATTTTGATACACTATATAGACACAGCCAATCAAATGCCACAGATTTCCGTCATAACGATCACTGCGGTTTCCACTGAGCATCATTCCCATATCCCATAACCGGCAATGAACCCATCGCCCGCTTTTAGTCTCGCCGATAGTTGGTGATCATTCCCAAAAGCGAGGAGCATTTCAGTAGCAGTGTGGAATTCCAAATTCATACTTCCTCTATCCTTCATGGTTCTTGAACTAGCATTCAAGTATCGATTTCCTAAACTTGTTTGTAAATTGCCGTCTAGAATTCCATATAGATGTTAAAAGAATCTATATGCACCTATATAAGGAACGACCACGAGATCTGATGGAGAATTATTGAATTTTCTCCAATACTCCAACACCTTCAAGGCTTTTGGCTTTTGGTAACGTCTGAACACATCAAACGCCGTTATGTTTCAAGTGATTTATTCCTCTCGTTTCTCTCCAAGTCTGGAATTGGAGGTCCCAAAAGCCTAATTTTTGTTTCTCTATCGATAAATGCCCCCTCACATGGTACTGAAGGAGTTTGCACCTCTCCAAGTTTTAAAACCGGCTTTGCTCAGATTGGGCAAGTCGTTTCTTTTCTATATTGGGGTATGTATCACAATTCCGGGGGAAAATAATGACCTTTCCCATGGCTGTATTTCTTTAGAATCCAATACAATCTGTAGATAATGATGGAAAGTTACGGTTTCAGGTGACGTGTTTTCACCCATTTCTCCGTATCTGGATGGGAAAATACCCATTCTCACATTCCACCTTCTCATTCATGGCTTTGTAAAAAATGTCGCGACAAATTAGGAAACATGCCTTGCAGAAAAGCCATTGTTATACTTTCTGCTTGTCTCGTGTGCGTGTGTTTGTGCTGGTGCCATATATATCTTCCCTCTTGCTTTTACAGACATGAAAAAGGGCTTGGATAGCTTTTATCTATATTACAATAATTCCTTAATGGCTATACGAAGGAATTTTTACTGCAGATTTTCCCATAAGTAATATATTTATTGTCCCTGCAGAAGTACGCACAGCATGAGATATATTACCATAATTGAACGTGCAAAATGCGACGGGGTTCGTGTAAATGGTTATTGGATTCCCTAAGTAGCGTCCTCCCATCAAATCCCTTGAATTTCGTTACAGCAAGGCTAAATTAGTTTTAGTTTTCTCAGATTATTAATTTCTAGTCGAAATTCAAAGCATGTTAGGAAAATAACTGACAAAAATTTAGTATATTTATAAATTAATCTATATGCATGAATAAGGCACATTTTAAATTTTCTTAAATTAACTTTCATACCTGGAAGTTTCTTCCGAATATACTTACATTAACCACAATTCATAAGTGTATGTCAAAAACTCTGGCTAGTAGATGAGTGGCTATTTATTAAACCTACAGTCTGTAAAAGTCAGAACTTGAAATCTAAATGAGACAGATATACTCTCAACCAACTCCAGATGACATGATGTCATACTTCTTCAAGTGCCTCTTGATGGAACTGAAGACTAAAAATAATATTTAATATTTCACAAGAATCACATCACCAGTAGGTAAATACGGTGAATAAAGTGCCTCTTGAAACTGATACGGGAGAAGTGGGCAGGATCAAATAATTCAAGTCCATCTCCCAAGTTTTACCTTAAAAAACCTAATACATAATAATATGAAGAGCAGAGTTGCAGAGTTTGTGATTGGTTTCTTACTAATGTATGTAAAACTGTAGAAGAGAGATATTCAGTATAAGGATCTTCTTGAGCTGGAATTGCTTTCTTGAAATTTTGGGCGTAATCTCTGACTGGAAAATAAGATCCCACCCACCCAATAACAAAGTTAGTACTTATATTACAAGTATAGCAAGAGCTGTAGAAACCCAATTGGGTTTACAATCATACATAGAACAGCCGATATATCCCTCCTAATTCTCCTCTACCTCTTTCTAAAGTAAATATATTAGATAGAGACGAAATGATAGAAACCTGGAAACTGAGCTGGTAACATCCCAAAATTCCCTGAATATCCACAATGTCCTAACACCTAAGCTAAGCTACATCTACATTTTCCTAACTTTCGCTTTACATTTATTACTTATAGAGAATACTGTCTACTCTTCTGCTAAGAGTGCCTCTCGGCCTTAGCTACTGCCTTCAATATGATCTGTATAAAGTACTCATATTAGTAGTGAAAAGAAAAGAAAGGGAAATGTTTTTACTGAAAGTTGAAGTGAGGAATAATCTTCCTCCTTTAGTTTCTTCACCAGTGCTTGACTTCCTTTCAAATAGATTCCCGAAAATAACTTTGTTGACTATCATGGCAGATCTTGATCCTCTAGAAAATACCTTAAGAACAAGAGGGGGGAAAAGAGTGCAAGTGGTAAAAAAAAAAAGACTAAAGTCTCCCGGAATCTGACTATTCGGACCAAACTTCTTTGCTATTGAACAAGAGGGAAAGTTAAAGCTCTGCATCTTTGTTACCAAACTTGTGCAGTTATCCCGGAGACGAATAAGTATGTGATAGATTATTATAATCATATTCTCTTTTGCTTGTCATTTAAAAGTTAATTTTGCTCGACAGGCCAATAGCTGATGTAGTAGCTGTGAGCACTGATCGCATTAGTATGCCTATTTTATCAATTGTCAGCTTAGTGTGATAACTTACTTGTGCTACTCTATAAGGGCTTTTTATTCTTAGCTTTGATATACAGATATTCCAAGGTGATAAATAGGATTGGATTTGAAGATAGGTCTAGATTCTGGAAATGGCCATCCTTGTGTAATTGTAATGCATCATCGGGACGAGCTGAAGACATTGAAAGGCTTAATACTTATCTACAAAATCTAGTAGATTCAACACTCAACTTCAGAATGGCCATGTGAAGACCTTCAAAGCATACAGTTTCTCCAAGCTTCTCTGGATGTCGGTTAACCGGGGATAATTTATTTGTTGGGAGGAGCCAGGAAAGTATGTGAGAGTGAACTAGAAGAAAAAGCAATGCAATGGAAATAGACTTGTTCCATCTATATACATTGTTAATGCCAAACTTATATAATCCTAAGAGTTAACCAAGAAAGCGAAAGGGATAGATTGGATCGGGAAACGTTCGATTTTTACAACTTATTTTGAGAATTGGATTCTTACTCCCGTTTCTCTAGGATATCCTAGATATTTATCCCTCAGAGAGATAAAAGTATACGAAAAATGCTGGAGAATATAGATGCACAAATACACGGGATAAAAAATATCGTCAATCCTTTCCACGGATGTCCTGTTTGATCCTCCAGTCGTGAAGAAATAATTCTTGGCAGCTCTTTATCAATCTATCTCATTTTATTTTCGATGAAATAGGCCTCTGCTCTGCATTATTTTTAGTTTAGGGTTACCCTCATTGTGTTTGTGAGTGTATTAACAATATATAGCTTATTCAATTTTATCAGTACTTATCATTTATGTACTACTTACCCGGCATGGGTCCTAGTCCACCTTTATGATATAATATAATAGGGTGGCTTTGGGATTGCCGGGGCTCCCTATTAGCGTTGTCATTTTGTACTTTGTGTCCTCAGGATCAATAGTTAATTTGTTCTGTCATAGCCTATCGCTTCCGGTCCGATTCTTTTCTCATTTGTCGGACATGAGTACAAAAGGAGGGTTGTAGTAGTAATAGTAGTATCTTGTACGTAGGCATGTACTTGCTATGTGTGGGCTGTCATGCTTGGCCATTGTTATGGAATCTCGTTATATATACGCTCTCTTCATAATCCCATATTCTTCACCCACCACCTAGAACATGGCATATAATAAATTTATATATTTTTATACCCAAGATGCACAAGCCCAGGAGGCGATATGCTTCTTTCATCTTGCGTGACATATACTCACACACCTACCCCATATAAGTCTAAAAAAATTCTCAAAGGACTTGCACAAAGACGACAAGGATAAGACTCATACAATTTTTTATGCTCGTATAATATGAAACTTATGATGTATAAAGGGACACCTTAAGCCAAGGTAACAAGGAAAGTCTTGGACTATTACTCTTAACCTAAAGAATATGACATGCCATAACCATCCAAGATGGTCGCGAAGATAGGTGCTTGCCTCGTCTTTACTGCCTCTCCATTCTCCCTCATAATAAAAACATGCTTTCTTCCCTTTCTCATCTACCGACCAAGCCCAAAAGCCAAGCCAAAATTAACTGGAGAGATACTCAAACCTTTACCACGGACACGACACTCGATCCACAATCCACTCTTGATTCCATGGTCTCGTCTTGTCGCTGAATGAGATCTATGTACGAGAAGACACACACTATAGCTAGTAGAACAATCAGTCAGTGGGATGACTTTGCTATGTTTACTTTTAAATATATCCCTCCCAAGCAGTTGCGAGAGATCTCTGATTCTTATCCTCGTGAGTTTTGCTTCTTCAATCCTTTTTTACAATGTTTTGTGATCTTAGTACCTTATGTTCAATCAATCTATGGCCGTTGAAAAAGGAGATAACTGGAATTACTGGAGCCAGAAGAATTCCCAAATGCATCGTTCCCTAACTGTCTTCTGTCCGACTCACACCCAATCCAATTCAGGGAAGCATCCTTTATACATTATTGCTCTCAGGAAGATATAGCTCACTTACCTATTACGCTCCTCAGCAATTGATGTACTTAGTTTGCCGGCTAAGCTTCATCCAGACTATGTACGTTCAGCTTGGCTCCGCTCTTGCTAACGCTGATTTTTTCTTCAATGCATTGAATTGAGCTTGGTTGAGTTGACGCAGCAAATGTGAAAGTACGATCGCTTCTAACTGATGGTTTGGGGAAATATCTCATGGGGGGGATACTGAGAGGAAGCAAAGGTGGGTATTTTGGTATTGGTTTTAAAATATTATCTCAGCCCAGTACAGCTCCCCGGATACACTTCACATCTGGTTCTGGATGAACGTGGAATTGAAAGGAGGTTTCCGTAGAGTTATGGCCTTCAGGAACCCTGAACTAACGGAATTGGATAGCCGAATGCTAAACCTTAAGCTTAGGTTACGCCTCATAGGAATTATTACGTGGTTTGACTTTCTATATCTAGAAGATTCAAGTGAAAAAAGGAATATAAGATGAAGATAGGGGTTTAGGACCTATATGAGATTGAGGTAGATTTGAGAAAGTTGAGGAATATATTAAATAAAATGCTGATTTTATTTTTATTGTTTAGGAGTACCTACTTGTATGGATTTCACGTTTTTAGGATTTATTAACGACTACTTGTTTTTTTAGTCATGAAGTTTGATTTGACTTCCAAATTGTAAGTACAATCCGTACAATAAAGCTTCCGAATTTTTCTGCATATTTTAGCTGCATTTGATTCGATCCAAACGATGGCATGTAGTTGTTTAACTACATGTTAAAACACTGTAGCTTTAAATTGTTTCCAAAAATTCAAGTGACCTGGGTTAGCAAAGAAAAATCGTTGTAATCAGACTTTAGGGCTTCTAATAAACACACAATAATCAATGCGACAACAAATAAAAACTGCATTTCTTAGGAAGTGATTTAAAAAAATTAATTGTCTTTGATTAATCTGCACACAGCGTTTTTAGCAATATTTAATATTTCAACTACAATTTAGTCCCACCAATACTTCACCATAAATTGAAGTATTCTGAGAAGTCGCAAATGTTTGAAATTAAAAACCCTTTAAGTATCTATTATTAAAAAATACCGTACTTTACCGAACCTTTTAATTAATTTTTTCAGAGATCCGAATAAGATTTTAAAGTAGAGTGCGTTTGTAGTAGTTGCTGCCCCATAAGCCCAAGAGGCAAAAATCAGAAATTTTCAATTTAGTAACTTTATAAGCCTTTTTAATTTAGTATCTGTATTTACTGGATACCCTATGCATTTGAGTAAGTTAAATTACCAATTTTGCGGGTAAATGCTAGTTTTCGATTAGATTACATCATAAAGGATAAACTCTTTTATTAAAACTCAACGTAAAACCGTCTTGAGAATAATATAGTCAAAGGATACCTAATACCCGTGGTGTAAGGTTACCGGTAGGGGATGTTAATTTTAAATTAAAGTTTATTCCCTCGTGAAATTCAAAACGTAAGAATAAAATGACAATTTAATGTGTTTCATATTTCCCTCCTGCCAGTTACAAATTTAATCCTACTTTTCCAACACCCGAGAAGTTCACAATGAAGAAAGACGTAAGGGGAGACGGGCCAAAGTCAGTTGTGAACTGACGGGAGGTGTTACCTGTCTCGGGGTTGACAGGCCTTGCTTTTTTTAACTTCTTTAAAGAAGTCCTTTCTTATAATCATACAGCATAAGCAGCTACTAAACTTTAAGAGCATGAGAAATTCCCTGTTTGTCATGGCATGCTACCCAGGTGACAGTTATTTCATTAAAATAAAGTTATATGAAATTCCATATTAATTAATTTTTCCAGAGTTTAAATCCAAGTCTAAACTCCATGCATTTAATCAACAATCTGTGCAATAGATTAAGAAAGGGGTAATAACTTGGGAAACTATTTACAGATGTTGCATAGATATTTTCTTCGTGAAAACTACAATTAAACCAGAGTGAAATTACTTTATTAAGATGGAAGATTACTTCATACATCTCTTGCAGTAATTTAAACTCAACAAATTTCCCTCTTACCCCTAAGTCCTCCAGTTTACTTACACTGCCTCGAACGAGATAAGTGTTTGTAAAACAGGCGTGATTTCTGTAATTACAGTCCACCCTTTGAAAATTCTTAGTAAAGTTGCGTAATTGGAAGCAAAAAAATAATTCAAGTAGGAGTTTCCCCTAACTAAGGACTGGAAAGTTGAGCAACCTCTTGAGCAAAAGAATTTCCTTATTCTTAAAAGACTCGAAGACCAGCGGAATTCTCAACTCTACCCGCATAAATTACACTCAACTCTCTCAGATTGAGAGAGAGAGAGAAAAAAAGATCGGCTGATCTGTAATCAGAAAAAGAAAAGTAGAGAGAAGGCGGAATGTGAAGTTTCAGCCTTTAATTCTTTCTTAAAGAGACGGTTTAAATGACACCAGAACATTACTCAGTAATTAATTTAAATTCCAAGGGACTCCTCTTCCCCTTTTTACACACAATAAGATCAAAAAGCCCCAGGATCGCCAAAATGTATTCTGCACATTAGATTCACTATCCCTTTATTTACACTCCAAAATTTAGCATCCTCCCATTGTAAGCTTAGATAATAAAAAAACGTACATGGGCTTTGCACTTACAGTGAACAGTGTCCGACGGCCCATATATCCAGTTGGATTTATAGGTCGGTCTTCATGACATCATGAGATGTCAAATGAATTCTTGGTGGGATGAGAATTTTTCTGCGAAACGGAAGATGGAGGAAATATGGCTGCGGGACTTATACATGCATTATGTTTATTATGTATGATATGGGAGTACAAAGGTACTTTAAGACTTTCAGATGTTGAGTAATGAAGTGAAGAAGCCTCTCTCTGCTATCCTCTCCTTAGATTAAATGAAAGCTCTTCCCTCTTCAAAGCCTCTCTCTCTCCTTTCATTTTGACTTTCAATTTTCTCAGTATTTTCTTCATTCCTTTTCTCTCTCCTTTTACACACCTTCGTTTTTCAGTCAACTATGGGAGTAGCCGTGGAGTTTTCTTTTATAAGATCTAGATTCTTATTATTCAATGTCTCTCGTGTTTGCATACTATGTGTAGGGATAGGATGAGATTCTAGCTTTGTTCGAGGTTGAGAAATTCATAGGAAAAAAACTGGGCTCTCTCTCACTACTGAGCTTGCAACTAACTTGTTGACTTGTTTGTCAGCTATGAAAAAGTGTATGTGATGTGTGGGGGCTGAGCTGGTGAGGTGCCTTAGCTACTCTATTTATTCACCTTTTACTTGTAAAATACTATGGAAAAAGAAACTTCTTTATCACCAGGGCTTTTTTACTTAGAAGCCAAACTTTCTTTACAAATTTCCATCCACATTATACATTCAAAGGGTTATTTTAATAATGTAATGTGAGCCTATTTTATTCAAATATAATACCTGAGGACCATGGACTTTTCATGAAAAGTTTCCACAAGGATTGAATGGCAGGGAGACTATATATAACTATAAAGTCTTTGCTTGAAGCTGCTCACTATAGAGACTTTCTCAAAATTTAATTATGAAAGATTGCAACTTGAGGGTTAGTTGCTTGGTGGGATTTATGTGTTGTATAAGCTCGTGATTTTGAATTGATTCATTTCATTAACTCATTGGACAAATTATATAATTACAGAGAAACAAACAAAAAGCAGAAATTAGTATACGAGATTTTATGCAGTAGAACTTTTTAACAATTAATTTGAGTTTTTTAAAAATAATTGCTGCTTGCAAATTGTTTTAAGGCTTTTTGGAAAAATGACAAGCCGTGTTGGCTGTTAAAGACATATTTGCATAATTTAGGCCATTTTAATCAGATTGAAGAAGTTTTTGAAGTGGGAGTTTTTTTATCTTGGGCTCTACTCTATCAGGACTTTTACCGCAGGACGGAATAGAAAAATATCTCAAGAAGTGTCACATTTCTCCGGCCATTGCACAACAATGCCATCCACCCAGTTTATAAAAACGTAGTTGATTGAGTAAGACACAACTGGGGAAGTGAGTTGGAATATCAAGGCAGGAAATAAAAAGTCAGTAGTTGACAAAGCGCAATGCATTTTCTTTTACCCAGATAGCCGTAATCCCCGAATCCGAAAATTCCGTGGTTCCCTTTAGTATCTAGAAATGTAAGGGAAATAAAACTGAAGTAAATCGGAGTTCCACTTCATCCTCTAGTAAGTTTCTTGGGATCTTTTGTGTCGGGAAAAGCAAATCTTATGTCCTATGGTGTTATACAGAATATATCTGTTCCCAACAAAACGACAGAGGCGTTGGATCATAGTGTACAAGTGCGTTTTGATGTTAGCACTGAGGGAGGGTACGCACTAAGCAATGTGCGTATAAATTTCAAAGAAAGTGCACACTCTGCTTGGTCATAACGCTGAACATAGAATTTCGTCAAGCAGGCGTCACTTTCCATCCACATCTACACGAAATTCCATGACCAGTCATGGCCAACCCAAGCATTTCAGTCTTGAAGAAAACGGGACACTTCTTATGGGAAAACTTTTCCATTGTACTAGAAATATCCATTCTGTCTGGTAGAAAAAAACGCCATGTGGTTTAAGAGAAAAATCTACCCTCAACTTGACTTACAAAAGCTATCCGTACTTTCTCCAGATGGAACAATATAAAACTTGCAACACTTTACCCTCTGGCCGCACACTTAGGCTTAACTCGATAACAATTTCAAGAGATCTAAATTTTTATCAGAATAAATCTGCATAACAAGCACACACGAACATACATACACCATCCATGCAATTTAGATTCTACTGAGGATAGTGTCAAGCTTGGGTTTTCTCAATGGTCCACAACTTTGCTTTTTTTAACAATGCCACCCACAACAGCAGAATTTGTGGAATTCCCCTAATCTTTTAAATAGCCTGTTTTTATCGAAATGGCAACTTGTTACGTACTATTTTGCGTGCTGTATTGTACTATTACTAGCATTAAAAAGATGTGATGGCACTTCTTACTGTACCAAACCAATTCACTCATGGGGTCGTTAAACTACTGTTGAAATAAAATAAAAATATTTTTTTAGTTAAAAAGAGATTTTGGATTTCACCAAATTTTGACGGGTTCGAAATGAAATTTATTGATCATGATTAGGATTTGCATATACGCAGCATTCCTTTACCATAATACATGGAATTTAGAATGAGTTTGCGATGAATAGTAAAGATGATTTGGAGAATTCTGTGGAAATATTATTTGCTTTCCAATTGTAGCAGAGAAAGTTTATGAACTGATTACACAATATCCACTAGGGCTTATGCACAGCAAAATTGGTATAAGGATTAGTGGAATATCGTCTAGTCTCTATTCTATTTCTAGTCATTTGAAGGGGCTGTATTTGTTTGCTTATCATATTATATAAAGTACCCCTCATTGTATGCATTGTGGAATAGGGGTTTACATTACAGTTGATATACTTGATATAGATTTTTGTATAATCGTATCAACGGATGTTGTGCCGCTTCCGACGTGGTTAAAACTGAGGTCTACACTTTGGGAATTTATGTGCTGTGGGATTATTGACTAGATTACTTAAAACCCGAAGCATGGTCGTATACATATTGGCTGAAAAAATTTACCAAGTTAATTTATTAACTCGACTCCCCTTCTATTATAAACGCATTCAACATAACTACATTCAGCGAGCTTGGTGTTCCCTATTTGTTCAATTTAAGTGACCGGTTGCGTGTGGAATTTTTTAATTTCCGAATTAGGACACATAAATAATACAGATATTTGAGTTATTACACAATATTCCAAGATGTTAGCTTTAGATTGGATCGATAAGACTAATACGTCACCTCTTTTGAACCATTCATACTGATTGTGAGTACAAACACTATCCATACCCTCCAATGGTGCCTAAATATGGATGTATGCATATACGTAGTAATATGTTGAGTCACTGTTGGTTCACAGTCTATAGCTTTTGAATACGATTCTCAAGCCGAAAGTAAATATTTTTCAATATTCAAGACTTTACCTTTTCAGAAACATGCCATTACATTTAGAGCATTTCAGTTATCTGATGCCGCCCTGGTCATAGCCAGTATAAGGGCTAAGCCCATTGAAACGAAACGTAGTGAAATGATTGGATCGCCTAAGTCTGTTCCGTCCTAGATTCTCTCCGTGCAAAAAGTAACACAAAATGTGTTGTGTACCATTTGAATAGAATAGAAATATGAAATATATATATAGTATACAGTATAAACTATTCACGCAATAATTTATTCCCGGGACGCGTAGTAATATATTTCAAGGGTACATGATGTGATTTGAAGTTGTAAATTCTAAGGCATTCCAGCCAAAAACTTGGACTAAAAACGAATTTTCTCACTAAAGCGAGCTAAAACGCGAAAGTAGTAATTCGTACATATTAGACTCAACATTTTTTAGTCCCCATGAAGATGAACATCTAGCCCAAGTTCTAGGAGTCTCTGGATCTAAATTTGTGTTGAGTGTCTCACTAATCCGACAACATTTGTTATATCAAGTTCATACTGTGTGGAATAGCATTGAGAGAAATGAATACGATTTTCATACTGCAAGAAAAAACACTTTTGCTGTTGAGACAGGAAACAAATATTGGAATGTTCTCTACAACCCGCTTTGGTTAGTGATGGTCAATCTAGCTGAGCAAATATTATTAATATGTATATGAAACATGTTATATAAAGTGAACTGGATTGCGGTTATTGAGGATTGCGTGTTGCACGCTTAAATAACCCCTGTGTGGTTCTCGCTCAGCATTAGTACGTGAGTACTAGTTAGGCGGTGACCTTTTTGCTGTGTTTCATTTGTTTTGCAAGTCTATTTGTTCTCTCATACGTTCACGTATTAATGACACAGTCCACTGGAAACAATAATTCCCACATCTTAAGGCTCTTAATCTTAACACCGGTTTCCCGGATTAACCTCCTGTCACTATTACAATGCCAGAATGTAGAATAGAATCCCAGGACACTAACTCTTCTTGATTAGGTAGTTGACATTCCAATTTCGTTATTTAAATCAGGAGCCCCTGGGTTACATTATTAAGTAAATTGCATCAGCTCCCTCTGATTTCAAACTCTGAGCGAGTCCGGTAAACTCTAAAAATGTATGGGAGAAAGTAAAATGGAAGGAATGAGGAATAATGGAATTTCAAATTTCATGGCTTCTTGACTCGTTTGTGAATAGTTGAAAAGGACACGAAGATAACAATAGGATCCCAGCTTGTGCGATAATAGGTAGGGAAAGTGAACTTGATGTTTGAATTGATTGGTTTCCTAGAACCCTTGCGTACATAACATAATGAACACCGTGCGTGAGCAATGAGTGTCGGTAACTAGGCGATCTCCTTTGATTTAAGTATCGTCATGGCAAAGTGTGACTTCAAATGGGAAATTACAGTCTCTGCAACTAAAGGGAACCGGATCTCTCGTAAGGTTAGGGGAAGAAAGTCAAAGGAGATATGCAAGTACATCCGTTCAGCTCTTCCCTATAGGAACAGATAATAGTTTTCAATGAATATTCCACTAAAGAATATGCAATAGGCCTACATGGTTTTATATAAGCTACTATTACTAGTACCAATACTACTATGTACTAATGCTACTGCAGTGGCAGTCAACTATACATAGAAAATAAATGGTGAGCTAAAGTAGAATAGCATCTGCTGGTTGTTGGAGTCAAGATCTAGTTATTTTGGATGTGAAATCCGTGTAGCTATTACATCCATGAAGTATCTCTGATTTGAATAACTAGGAGATGTACAAAAGCAGTCCAGAAAAGCAGGATCTAGAACCCAAGTGTCGTAATAATATTATAAAGAATAGATAGAGCAGTAGCAGAGGTAGTTTTACTCGTATATAGGCCTTGACATCCTCTTTCTATGCAAATGTACATATGTATATGCAATTACACAGTGTGCCTGTTTGCTTCGGTAGTTCACCTGGAACATCATTACTTTCCATTAAAGTAACTATTCTGAGACTGTAGTATGTAGTAGTAGGAGGACTGCAGTGTGTATAATGCTGCCTGCACTGTCAAAATATATTCTAGATACATACAAGAGTGGAATGCAATATTGCCCCTTCACTTTATTAGCCAGCGTCGTTTGGTTGTTCAAGGAACCATATTTGCTATGTTAAGCTATATAAAGTAGTAGGTAGTAGAGGACAATGCTTTACTGATAATAACCTCTTATAGAGCTCGAGTTATAGCTCTTGAGAAGTGCACAGATTGTGAAGAAGTGCCTAGGCTTGACTTTATGCATAACAAGCGATTTCATACTTGGGTGCCTATAGTGCACTTGCTGATCTCTTGCTACCTTCTCCCTTTCTATGCACATTTTGGTATTATCTGTGAATACAAATGATAAATCCGCGTTACAGAACATTGCAGTCAGTCTGTATTCATTGTTCGGATATTAAAAAGACTGGAAATCGATAGGATCGTTAGGGGCGATGTGATACAAAGGATTAAAAAAAATAAAGATGTCATATTGAGAAAAGTGGGTTGAAAGCATAAAGTGCTTCGTTAAAAGTTAAAGATCCATAGTTTGTACAGGCTTTGTTAGCAACGACATGATTAGGAAGGGAAACTTATTTAGACAAATCTAGGATTTCATCTTTACTACCTTTGCATAAAGAAAGAGGAGGAATGAGGATGTTTGGGAAAGTAAAAAAGACTAAGTGGTATTTGTGGAGAAAGAAGAAGAAAGTATATGCATAGAACAGTGGGTCAATAAATGTACCAGCATGCGGTTTACATCTTAAGTACATCATAAATATAAAAAAGAAACAAGGACGTATACTAGGGACGATATCATTATATATTCATCTTTAGTGGAGAGGACGAGGGATTCAGATGCAAGCGAGGAAATTCCCTAGATGCGGATGTTGAGCCGTTGAGGATCCTTGTTCCAGCACAACGTCGTCTCTTGAACATCCAGTTTCTTTAGACGCTGAGAGAGATACATAGACAAACAACACACTAGAATCTTGAAAAGCTCCTGAGAACATAAAACGAACCAGAACCGCAGGAAATTTACTGACTACCTATTCCTAAGGCTCGTACATCCAATGCAAACAAGAGTTATTAAGCACACAACTTTAAGGAAGATTTGTGAATGAGAGGCTTGAGCAGGGACTGGGAATTGGGATAGTTTGGCTAGAAACTTGTAGTTAGCATTATTTCAGGAATTTCTAGGAGATTTATTTCTGGGAAATATTTCGCTGGACCGGAATCAGTAAGGGCTTCCAACAGAGGATAGTCTCTAACTAATTTGGCATGTTTTATTTAGATCACGAGTATTTGTCCGTGGTTCTCGTCAAGGTCAGATAAAAAATAATTCCTTCTCTCAGGCTTTCAATCTGCAGAATCAGTAGGAAGAAGAAAATTAAGTTTTACTGAGCATTCATTCGACGATGTAAGGATTAGGAATAGATTTTTTACTTGAGTCACTGAACTGGTTTTTAATTGCTTCGAACCAATCATTAATTTTCTTTGGGGCGAATGGAGCAATGAGAAATCCAATGAAATACAATTTCGAAGGAATATTATAAAATCCAAACATTTTCAAAGCCATACATGACATGGACCATCTCTTTACTTTTAAAATAGCAACTCATCTCTTGTTCTACTTTTGACCCTTTTATCCTTGAGTAATTAGCGTTTTAAAAGTTATTGACTAAATTATGATTAAAGTTTGAAACAAAGTGACACTGACTGTATCGTGTGTATCGGGAAGTAACAAGTGGGAGAGCCTATGAGGGAACTCGAAGCGTAGTCAGAGTCAAGTGTCTCATAAGGTAAGTGAGTTCATCAGAGCGAAAGCACATTTCCTTCTTGTGTTTACAATCTTCAATATACTTCAAACGCAATTTACTTTGTCTGTAAAACAGCAGAGGAACTAATGCCCACCAGCCCATCGTCAACTTTTCAATATATTCTGGAACAAGAGATACGCGTATATATAAAACAGAACTTGGCTTTATTACTTATTACAACTGTGTTAGCTTGACTGGATTGGTTGTCAAAAGACTTGGGAGTTGAACTTCCTACTCCTAAGGATACTTAAAACCAGAAGTAGTCGAATTTCTCATTTCATTTGGAATTGTGTGCCGTACCCTGCCCTAAAGTGGTCTGTCTTTTCTTTGTGCATTTCTTCAAGATGAAATCACTCTCATCTTGTTCTTCTTGAGAAAGTAAAAACAAAATATACAATACATACCATGCTCAATAAAATAGTCTATATATAGAAAGAACATGTATAAAAATACACTCGATATGAAAGAGGACTGACTTGGAGTGAGTTTCCTTCTTTTTCAATTTAATCTTACTTGGTTCTTATTGGAGGAGTCCACTCATATGTACAACTTCAGTAAATGAGTTGAGTGGACACTATTTTTTCCATTAGTCTTGAGGGGAGACCGAATGTATGGGGCTGTCTGACGGCTGAAATTGAATTAAGACCCGGAAAGACTAGGAAAGAAGTCTGTGTGACAGTGACTGTCGTCCTCATTACACAAATTGACCATTTCAAGATCCAATCGAGGCGAGGGGTTCCATTGACAGTTTAAAGGTCATATATACACCCACCAACATAGATCGGTATAGATTTATCCCCGTCTGCCTTACCCTTAACGAACATGCAAATTAACGCAAAAACTTTTACTGCCTCGTATACAAAGTAAAAGTCAAGCTATAATTTGTAAACCAAGAATCTGTTTCTGACAGTTAAATATTAGAAACGCGCAGATTTTGATAGTATGCGTCATTATCATTAGTGTTAATCACTCAAAACCAAGATTGTTGGTAATTATCCATCAACCCCCCTCCCTTTAACCAGTTTCTAAATTTCTAAATACTAAGGTATTAAAGTCCGAAGTACATATTTATTAGGATGAATATGTATCATAGCCTTTATCCACACGCTAGACAAACACAGCCAATTCTGCGTACACAATGCTCACCAATAATAAATGAAATCAGATAATATAATAAAAGGCCAACAAACATAAGCCACCTTTGGGAATATCTCGTTAAGAGGTCTCGTATTAACTTTCTGTGTAATAGATTTATCTGCGCAGTCCTACAGTAATGCAATGATAAATACACACTTCTCCATGTTTTCAGCCCCTTCTAAGTGGTAATTGGCCACTCCCCTTTAGGAATAAAGAACAGCGTTCTCTATCCATCATTACCATTATCCTACTTATAACTGCTATTATTATCTCAAATTCGTGTCTACGAAATATGACACATTCTGAGGCAGATGACTTGGAGAAAGTTCCCCTTTCCACCCTAATCCACAAAATATAGAGGGTTAGTACACCCTGGTGTCTTATTACTCGGGACCGGAGACACTTAAGTACGATAACTGTCAATAATGATCCCTCTGATATCTAAGGTTATTACAATTGAAGTATGCAATTTAACCGTCATGTGCCTCCTCAGGACAGTACTGCAACTATAATACGCAGGCCTGTAATTCTCGACTATATCGCTGGCCTAGTTTTTCCTTTATAATTTGATAAAAATTGCCAGCAGTCATGCTACAGCAAAATTGTCCCATGATCTTTTGTTCTTTTTCTCCTCTCTGAAAGTTAACAATGGGAAAAAATTCATTATACTTATGCGAACGCTAAAAAATTTATTAGCAGATTTAGCCCTTACCTTGTGCTACAGAATCAAACTCAATAGGAGTAAACTGCGCAACGAGTTGAGTGACCATCTTATTCAGGCCTATTCGAAATTCCAATTCTTTTGTATCATCTCTTGTCAATATTGTGAGGCCTTCTTCCCCAGGGGATTTTCCCCACGTTTTACATTCCATTGAGAGAAGTTCTACCAGAACCAGGACCCATTGTCTATTTTCTGACAATAAGCTAGAAAGATGGCCCCAAACGTGATGAGAGAACCAACTCGCACGGGTGACGGGACTAAAAAGTATCCATAGATGTGCAGAGGATGAAGTCAAATTATCAAGCATTGCTAGTAGAATCAATAAAGTGTCAACGTAAAAGCTTCGATTTTGTCTAGAGGAAGGAAACGCAGGCTAATGCGATGAAATTCAAAGTCTCCCCAAGCAGCAGCAGGCAGGGAGTCACCCCTTTTGTCTTTTATATTTCCATGGTGTATAATCCAGAATCTGATGGCACTTTTTGGTCTGAAAGTTGAAAGGATATTTAGGGAAGCTGCAGGTTGCATAATGGGGGGGACTTTTGGTTGGTACACATAAAATTGGTTCACATTACTTATTGATGGCACATAATAGAATAATACTGTAGTAGATAGTGGGTAATTTTTTTCCATCAGGGAGTTTCAAACAAACGGACCCTATATCAATAAACTTACCTAGACTAGACCTGCACTCACCGAACAATCCTTTACCTTTGCTTGGTCCTCGATTCCTTCAGTTAGTCTAGTTGTAGAGATCGTGTATGAAAGTTCCGTAATGAAATTGTATCGTAAAAGCATTGGGAATTCCTTTATTCTCATTTGCACTTTGACAAATAAAAGGCTTCTGCAAGATCTGATACCCAAGAAACAGAAAAAAGCAGATATCCGATTTCTCAGTCTTTCATCCTCTATTCTACGCCAAAAAGGGAGAATACATTTAGATCTTATGGAAGAAATGGGATACTACGTAATGCAATCTAATCGGACGACCTCTGTCTAGTTTCTCCGGGTTTGTACTCGTATTCAGTATGTGAGACGTTATCAAATTGAGAGGACCAAAGTTACCTATCTCTTCTGTGATCCATGTCATCAGTCATCAATCCTTTTGAAGGAGATGGTAGGGAAAGGCCAAATGTCATCACCAAATACATAGATCTATAGATAATATTATTTATGCACACATCAGAGATATCTTATTCACTTCCCTAGAGTATCCTTCTGTCTGCAAAGTAATGGGACAGACTTTAGTATGTACTTTGACTCATACTGATTCAATTTACTCCAGTTTCCATGCACCATGGACTGAAAGGATCTAATTTAATCAACGTAATGCACTTCAACCTCATTAATCTCGTCAGAGTCCAATGATGTTTCCTTTTTGAAAAACTGTCATGCTCGTAGATCACAAGCTAGGGTACTTGGAATTTCCATGATTCTAAATGAGCCTGATAGCATGACATTATTATAGAAATTTCTAGGTGAATCCGATTCGGAGAAATCGGTCAAATAGCTGAGACATATTTAATGTGAAATACGATACCATTTAATCCAGGAAACACTTGAGAGTTTTTACAGTCTAATTGCGAAACGTAGTTCTAGGCCCTAAGGGTTAGAGAAAGTTAGAAATGGTAGTTCCATCACTTGATAGTTGATATGCTTCGATATCAAAGGGTTGTAACAGAAGTTTGAAATTCCTAAATCAAACGAAGTGTCCTTCCGCCTCCTCTTTCCTCCAGATCATTTCCTTCCCTCGGGGTGAGAAGTCCATCAAAAAGTTGGAGGAGTGTAGGGAAGAAGCAAGTAGATTGGGAAATGTCTACAGATTCTCCTACTTCTTGTCCTGTGGCTTGTGGTTTGAGAAAATTAAGTCTAGGCACTCTAACTATTTTGGAATATGAGTCATTGAATTGCAAGAGAAAGTATAATAGACAATGGATGGTTTCTTGGTAGTTAACATTAAGTTCAACGCTATTCCTACTTCTTAATACCCATAATATCCACGTGAGTGTACTTTTGGACTTACCTAAGAAGATAACGAGAGAAGATAAAAAGTTTGCAAATGTCAGGGATCACCTTGTCAGATTTTGGGAAAAACTAAGTAATAGTAATGTGACTCCCAGCTTTTTCAGACTTGGAGCGAGTATCTAAGTGTATTTTTCAAAGTCGTGTTTTCCCTTTTAAACTTGAGTGAAGTAGGCTTAACCCTTGAAATTACAAGGATAAATCTGGATTAAAACCCATTTAGTTTTCACGTTAACCATTCAGCAAATGAAAATGAAAGAGACGTAGCTGAAAAAAAAACGATTGATTTTTTTACTGCTAGAGCAGAGTGGCTAGATTGATGGATCATGAAGTTTCGCTGTGCGGTCATTTTTGCTCATAAATCTTTATCATGGACAGGAGGATCTACATCGATAGATACTTGATAGTGAATAGGGAATAGAGAATGACATCCTTATACTCTATAGGAAAAGAGGGATCTCTTTTTATTATTTTACTCTTTTCTGTGTATAGACAGATGTAGCTTTATAGTAAACATACAAGTGCTTTCCTCTTCTCTTTCTTATGAATTCTCAGAACTTTCCCTTCTGCTTTGAGAGTACTTCAATAGAATTTTGGGTAAGCAGAGAGAATACACAAAAAAAACGATCCAAATGGGGATAATAGAATGAGTTGAGGTGAAACGGTAAAATACATAATACCATATTCGTACATCAGAACATAAAGCTCTTGTCACTCACTACCTATGCCTTATAAACGGTATACGTGTCTCGTGCATTCTCACTGAAGTCATGATTTTTTGTTCCGCTCCAGGTTTATGAGCTCCTAATGGTCTATGGATTTGAAACATATAACCTTATCTGGAAAGGGAATTTCTTTACTTACTATAGGTGAAAATCAGTCATTGCTCAGACTTCAGTCCAGTAGGATTAATAACCTTTGAGAATCTTGGGAATAAACGAAACCGAGATCCGGTCTGACCATGAAATTATCAGTATTGAATGCATAGCTTGGATTTGCTAGCTTTTCCTAGCTAAATAGGAAATTCCAGATTATGGATTATGGAGTCGATTGACTCAAAATTACATGTCATAACGTTTAGCAAAATGACCCACTTCCTCAAAATTGTTCCAATTCTTATCTCAGCTCTCAGCCAAAGACCGCTCATGTGCGGTGGTTTTCATATTCATTTCTTTGGATGGGAAACTTTCAATCTATAATGCCGTCCTTTGGAGCTGCCCAGCCGAGAGAGTCCTGCAGTTTTATCAAATCCATGAACTAAGCTTTTCATTCCCAACTGATTTCTTCAATTTGTATGGGATGAGAATAGAAGAACAATTTACGACCTAATAGCTGGTTTACTTCATGTAATTATTTCCTTCCTATGTAAATAGAGTTACAACTAGTTGAACTAACCTGCACATAAATGTGTCTAGTCGCATCTATAATCAGACATTATGAATATTGAACAGATTTATGGTATCTGATTCAACAAATTACTGTTTACTACCGACTCGAGTCTTTTACATGCAACAAGAGGTATATTTTCCAACCTCCCATCCTTCACCACAGCAGTGAGCAGCAAGTCAAGAACCCAAATAATTAGTCAATTAAGTACATCGTACTGCATACTGTACAGTTGGAACTATTTGAACGATATTCACTTTCATTATTCAAAATGCCAAGAGTAAGAACCGCATTGTCACGATTTGCAAATGCCGTGCAACCACTAAGTGTCTGACTGAAGGCTTCCATTGATCAGCCTAGATTATTGTGGGCCATACTGCTGGGGAAAATCACACAGTTGTAAAAATACATTTTTAAGCATGGTAAAGATTACTGTGTAATGCAGTACCACTTGCAAAATTCTAATAATGCGTGAGCCATGTGTAATAAATGGAAGCTATTTTAAGTTCTAATGGCCAATAATACCATCAGGGAGTTTCATGGAGATTTTATTATGTATCGTCGTCCCAGTGCCACTCAACCTTAATGGCCTACATACAATTCCAAAGGCGTGTATATTAAATGTTTAATTATGTATAAAATGAGAATGAAGTACGGATATTCGAACGTTGTCGGCTTGTGCTAGATAAGCCAAAAACAATCATAATGTCCATATATAATAATAAATATACATCAGGATGAATATAGATGGGTATTTTCGGGATATTTCCTAGTATGGGTAATTTGAACGCGTAAAACGGTTGACATTAGTACACCAATGCATCACGCCCATAATTCTATGAACAAGGTAGTTGGTGGATAATTCTGAAGGTTGAGACTAAAATTATTTGCTCAGAATTTGTGCACTAAAGTTTGAGTTGTATCGAGTTGATTTCAGTTGCAAGGGCGTCTGTATAACTGTCACACATTCATGCAAGGAAATGTTATCGATGTCGGCTTAAAAGCCAACCCGGTTATTCATGGTTGAAGTGAACCGTCTGCCACTCCCAAATTTACTCTTATTATTCCTCACGCTCTTTTCTAGGTACTTATTCATTCATAAGTCAGTTGGCCTAGGTCATTAGAGTCAAGTAGTCGAGAATTCTGTCCACATTGGTACAACTGGCAGGAAATTGTTTAGTTTTTATCAAGGATTTCTGCCATTTCTTCTCTCTGCACGCATTGTTCCCTCTTTTCTCTCATTACTGATGCAAACTGCTAATCGGTTTTTGAAATTGACGTGGGCGGCCCTTAGCAATACTGAAGAATGACTTTCTTCAGACTTGAGGCCTTGTTCTAGAGTTAGAATTATTCGATCATATCGGCTCAAGCTAGGACCTATTAGCCTTAAGCTTTTTGACTTAGCATTTTTTGTCAAATTTAATAGTTTTTTTGACAAATTTAGCTGACATTTTTACTATTAAGTTAAATTATTAGCAGAGCTTTCTATTTCAGTTTGAGGAAAGAGAACTTATCAATCGGAATGAGAGTGTTGGTATATTTTAGGTTGTAGCTTTTCAAAGCGAATGCTTTTAAAGTTATCTAAGCGTTTCGAGGGTCCTTAAATCTCATCTGACTGAATTTGTATTGCATGAGCCCACTATTGATCAATGGTTAGTGATTGAAAGGATTGTGATTGAGCACATCTAGTATTGATGAGAAGATTTATTGTAACTCAAGGTTTTCTGTTATATTTAAGTACTCCTGCAAGTTTCCCAAATTTACAGAGAATACTCACATATATTTGATGCACATTTGTAGTTTAATCGTTGTGTATTTATATTCCATTGACCATTTTCCTGTGAGCATTTCTTTCATCAAAGTTGTAAACGTACTTGTTCTCAGGTTTGGTTCTACTTTCATTTACTTTCACTCCATAAGTTATTCTAAAGGCTATTGCGCTACTGGCTCTTCAACGAAACAGGATAAAAGTTTACTGGACGAGGGATTTTTGTTCATGGTCTACAAATCTACAAAGAACGTAGAAGGATGAAAGAGCAAGTTGAACGGTGCAATATTCTGTAATACATTTTATGTGATGTGATTCATCCATGTTACATTGGCGTACTGACAATTACGATACATCAGGCGATGAGACTTTACTGAAATAGTAGCTGCACTAAATAAACGCGTGATATTCATTCCTGATTTGAAATCGATAAAACTGTGAGGAAGGTAAAATATTGCCCGTGTTTTATTGCATACGCCGGTGGTTCTTGACTGCATCAATACCAGGCAGCATCAGGCACTAGTCTGATAGTGACTATTGTGAGTATTCGAGAGCAAAGATTTTAGATTCCAAGTGAAGGAAATCCATCACTCTATATAATTCTAAACCTTTCTATCAAAATGTATCTGTAAAAGAGAAACTCAAAGCTGGAATGCTTGCTGCTGAGAGTGGAATTTAAACGAATATAACATCCTTATTGTCTGTGTAGAGAGGTTTTTTGTGACTTAAAATAAACTGGGAGGGTTACAAGCTAGATTTCTTAACATTTATGTGTTTCCAATAGCAAGATTATATTTTCCGCCTTGAACTGCCAGCCTTTACAAGAAGAAGGTAGAGGTTGAAGGTACTCAAAGTACTTAAAGCCATCCCGATATCTCTTTTGGAATAAACTGGACATCAAAGCATTTCCCCTTCCTAGGTTTTTCCTCGTAAACGCTTCCAAAGACTGCATAAAAAGAGGCATGGAGCGCGTGTTTAGAATTTTGATTTCCTCCATATGGCCCCTTTTTAGACGGCCATCTATCTTTCTCAGTTTCCTTTCAAGAAGCTTTTCTTCATACCTTTCTTAGCTCGCAGGCTCCATTTTTCAAAGAAAGTCCATCTGCAAGGAAAAGGTTGGGAGTTGAAACTTAGAGAACTGTAGGGACGCATTGCCAAGGGGCTACTCTAAAAAATTTAAAACATCCGACCAATTCCCTGATCAAGTGAAAAGAAAGAAACTTTCTCGTATTGCTTACATTAGGAATTTGTAAACACTCCTGGGTTAATACGCAGCTCACGAAATCCATAGATGTCTATCAAGTATCATGTCCCCTCTGGCTATTTATAATTATAGAGATAAACGCAATCCCTTTGTCTAGCTATATGAAATACATAATATAATATCCTGTCCGACGAAGTTTATATTATATTATTCTTGTTCCTATTGTTGATCCGCATGAACGTGTTTTTACAAAACGAAGGCATGAACTACATCCACATTTTTGACGATATGGTCAAATTATAATCTTTTACCCCTTCCAGGGATGGTTTGAACTCTCTATCCCTCAGCAACCCAGTCCCAAGCTGGCGGTTATCTACTCCCTGCACTACTTGTCCGTATGCGATAAATACTAACCTTCAACCAAACAGCATTAGTAGTCTGTTCCACTTTCTCTTTTATCAAAAACCATATTAACGTGAGAGAACTTTCAAGGAATTTTATTCAAATCCTTTTAGCTGTCACATGAATATCTTGGCAAAGTACCTGCCTTCCAGCGGTAGTCTCTCTTTGTTTGCTTGCTTCATGTTTTAACGTCATACTGATCTATAAGGACATTCCTGCGTACAACATTGGGATCTGTGAGATATGAGAATCCACTTTCTCTGAAAGATGAATGCGTGTTGTTTTCGGCTCGGCGTTTTGTTCAATTCAAAATTTGGAAAATACCGAAATATTTTGCTGAAAGTTTATTTGTTCCAGCTCCAGTTTGATGTTTTGAAGTATCGATTTTCCACGTTACTCTTGTCCTTAGTAGTCTACTATTAGTATGAATCGAGAGTGTATGGAGAAACCATGACGGAGGATATAATTAAATATAATTGTTTAACTCAGAGAATAGGAAAGTCATGGAATAAAATGGTGACATTACAGAGAGAGAATATATGACAAAAGAATATGTCCATATAGGGAGACTAATAGGGTTCAGTTCCCCCAGTAAATCATAGGATGCTTGATTTTTCATAGCAAGTTGACTTAAAAAGATCAAAGCACATTTTGGAACTCCTTGGAAGTTGAGCAAGAAGTTTATACGTTCGATGTCACATATCTCTGCTGTGGAGCTATGTCATAATTTGTGCGAGCACACTTGGATATTGGATGGTGGGCCTGCTTATGTTTATAGCTGAGCCAGTTTATGGAACTTTCATGCATCAGAGGACAACTGGTCTCGACATTTCTATTCTTCGTTTTTTGTACCATTTCCAGAATGACTTTTAGTATGTTGGGCTCAGAAATGGGATATTTTAATATTTCAACTTTAATTTACATCGGGTTGGAACTGGAGCATCTCTTTTTGCTTTTAGGAGACTTATACTGATGTACATGCACATGTATATATTGGTACTTTTGGGAAATACTTTTTCCACAAGAAGGCGGAGAATTTATTTTGAAAAAAAATCTCAAATATTTTATCCTGTTCAATTAGATGGGTGAATCTTTAAAACTGATAAATGAAAGGTATATCAATTTTCGATTTATACTTCCGTGTTCGAGAAGCATAAATATGTCTATTTCCCTTAGACGTATTTCAACTGAAATACAAACATGGAAATGATAATAAACAATGTACAGAAAACCGTTGCACTTCTAAATACAGAGTTAGTCAACGATTCAATTACACCAAGAAGAACTCCAAGGGAAATTTCAGTCAAAGAAAGTCTTACTATTAGGATTTTCGCTATGTAGATTCACCCAAGCGAAATCACTAAGTACATATCTATTACATTGGTCTTAAGAAAGCAGCTGCTACCTATTGTACTTTTCTACATGACTATTCGAAGAAAAGGTAATCCCATGTTCACTAAGACTCATCTAATCATCATTGCTTTCGTATTGAATGAGATGAGGCTTAAAATACGTGGAAGAAACGTAAATTGGGAAAGTACCACTTCAACTAATACCTTATCCTCTTTCTTTCCTTCTTTCATCTTCTTAGGGAATGGAGATTTCGACTGTAAATCGGCTGAGAATGGTGAATGCATGCAAAAACCAATGGGAAATAATGGATGGAGAGGGTATAGGCAAGTGTCGAGTCTTTCGTAGCTTTATTAAGGAAATGCGTCTAAAATACGGAAACGTACTCATTTATCGATTACTTTGAAATTAAGGGAGTCATTAAGCGACAGTGTGGGCTTCTGGAAACTGGCTTGGGAGGATAAAAGCTGGAGCTGCTGAGCCTGCTCTTTCAACTATTAGTCTTCTACTAGCAGAGGGTGACCCAGTCGGGCCACAAAAAGGAGCGTTTCCAGTGATTAATTGCGAATTTTTTTATTAAATCTCGCTCCAAAAAATACAATAATGACAACTC
>JAQFYM010000990.1:0-43026 GCA_034694785.1 Agrenia bidenticulata
GACGGACAGACGGACAGACGGACAGACGGACGGACGCAAGAGCATTCGCATAAAGTATCTGTCGATACTTAATAATTGAATAGAGGACGGTCTTCCTGCCTTCCTGGCTAATTCAGAGGTCAAAAGGTCCTTGCAACCATCTCAGATTGATTGATTGATTGATTGTGTCTTTATTAAAGTTTCTTTCCCGACTCAAAATACATTTTAGGTTCAGTTACTAGTGTTTCATGACCGGGTCAACGGTCAATCAGCTGTTGAGGCTTTATGGCATATTCCAGTCGCCCCTGATCACTGGGAAGTGTCTAACTATGAATAGGTAAAGTCATTCCCCCTAGACAAGTTGCTGGAGATCTTAACAGATTATTATTATTTATTTGGTTGATCAAGTTTTTTTTTAAAGTTTAACAGTTAATTAATCAGTGTATTAATTATTAATTATTAATTAATAATCAGTGTACAGAAAAATGTTTTTTTTTAAATCCCAATTTGAACTTAGCGACAAGTTTTGATGTGATTCAAGCACAGGTAGCTCAGATTCGAGTACAAATACGAACCTAGTTAGATATTCGGATTCGCTCCGTATTCTTATTTAATTATTCTTATTTTTTATTTAATAATCATTGCTAGTCAATTCTTTTCCCAAGCGTCTTCGTTTATCTCTCAAAGTTTTTAAACAGATATTAAGTTATTTCTAGTTTAAAAACTTTTGCGAGTTATGATACGAGTAGAGTGGAAGAAACGAGCCCTCACGGCTGCTACGTACCAATAACCCATCAAATAATAATTAATCAAACGTGGCAATGATGGATCATAAAGTTCAACGCGTTTACAAAACAATTAAGCCACTACAAATATCTTTAATCACTCAATCCATCCAACCGGGGGTGTGGGAGTTGTCAGTCTCAGCCTCAATCCAGTAGTATACTGGACAGTAAGTGAAAAATCCTTTGACATTAGTGGGGCTTATTTTATTTTTTTGTATTTACTACGATAAATCTGTATTTCTTGGCCCACAAGTTAAATAAATTATCCTTAGTTTCACATCAAACTGACTTTTCTCATTAGATCTACATTCCCTCAGCCTCTTCAGCATTCTCCCACAAATAGATCCTTTGTTACCCATGTCACTTTTACGAGACTTGCAAGGGAAAGTAAATCCTTCTTGATGTCCTCTCTACATGACCCTCAGGACCTGTTTGTTGTCCCACATATGGTATGTACGATTCCACGAGCTTCTATCGTTATTTCTGAGGGTTCATAATGATGTTACAGACATAGGAATAGGAATGATAATGACTTGCTTTGGGGAAATGAAATCATTTGTGCTCGTAAATAAGGCAAGTGGTGAAAGCTAGCAATTGAAAGAGTCCAGAGGGCAGAGGGGCTGCTCTAATTAATTTTAAATGTGCACAGCCTCTTCACTTTAAAGCCTCTTCACGTATTCTAAAAACTGAAGGGCTCTTTTTTGTGAGAGGGTTATTATTTTTTCCCCAACTATTCTTGAGAGCCTTTTGGAAAGACTTTTGAAACTTGACTAGCTTATTCACACATGCTTTATAGGCAAGACCTGTCTTTAATGAGTTTAGAATGTCCTTTAGAGTTTAGTAGGTTTGAGCTAGGGAGGGAAAAACACACTGAGAATTAGTAGTTTGTGGTGGTGTGAGCAATTTTATTCGCGTTTAAGAAAGTTGACCAAATAAATTAACTGTCTTTTATTGTTCCTTTTAGTATGGAAGTAGAAATAATTGTATTTTTTGTGATTTAAGAACAACCCCAAGAACACCGGGTCAAATAGTTGATGACACAATCATATCAGGACATGACGATGATTCAAGTAGGTATTGGTGCTTACCTTTGCCAATGTAACAGTTTGGATTTACAAAAATGAATTCTCGACTCTAGCTACAAAGCCTTGGTACAACATCAATTTTATTCATCTTAGATCCTGAGAATGAATTTCTTACTGCCGACGAAACACTTAAATGTACATTGGCCTATTCTACACAATAAAACAGTCTGAATAAAAAGATGATAACTAAACCGTTTAGCTAAAGCGGAATAAAAAGTCCATGCTCCACTCTCCATCTCTATTTGATGGTCTAGATCCCCTGCTGGGATCTCATCATCCACTACTGTCATTACAATTACCAAGTATAGTACGAGTGTGTCAATCCCTATGATGCAATGCCGAGAGAAAGAACTTAAGTAAATAAAAACATGTTTTCCTCCTTTGTTCACTAAACTGATAAAGTAGTAGGAATTGTGGTAATATTTCAATCATTCTCTATACACTAATAAAATAGCAAAAGGAAATCCATCTATTTTTACTGCAATTTAAGGACACAACAACGACAGCTTCTTGGAACTGTTTATTCCGCAATGGTTGCCGTTACTCGCGCTCAGATTTTTATGTCCTCCTCTGTAGGGGAATGGTTCTACTGGGTGGATAACAACCATCACTGCTTTCCCCATCTTCAAGGGATAATGACTGGACATCCCGGTCTCCATGTAATCTCTTCTCATCCTTCATGGAGTTTTTTTTATACATTCATTTCCGTCACGATTGACTCTCCGATTCTTATGCGCTAGGAAAAGTGTTGTCGTTTTTATGATGTGTGCATGCTTGGTACGAAGAATGGGAGCTCCTATCACTTTATGAACATCATTTGGATTGGAGATTCCGCGGTTAGTAGCGACTTCTTGGAATGTTGGAATGGTCAGTTTGAATGGATTCGGGAATTTTTCATGAAATTCTGATCGCCTATGGTGATTGGCAATAAGGGTCCTTAAGGGTTGCAAGGTTGGATGGTCCTTTTATGCCAAGGTTTGTTTGCTTGCTTGTTTATGTCAATTTAGAGTCAATGAAATGTGAATGGGTTTTGAAATTCTTAAATTTTGATAATTTTTATTAAATCTTTGCCGAATCCCGGTTTTCCACGATAGTAATCGACAGGACTAGATAACATTATATAATACAACCTCTCTTATGAAATGATTCACGTCTTCTATTGTTTTAAATATATCGGCAATTCTCAGCACCAGCTTAAGTGCTCATACGCAATACGCCTCTTCGTTAGCAAAGAATAAATCTTGTCACTCTGATACTCCTCACATATAGGATATATATTTTTCACTCCGAATTGTAGATTCTGTGTAAACCTGCTCGTCAGGTCATAGTCTGCTTGGCTTTCTAAAACTTGGTAGATAAATCCGTTTTACATTTTAATTACAGCTCAGGCTAGCGATGAAAGTGTTCTGTCCATCCTTAAATGTTATTTACATAAAGCTAAATGTATTACTACAAACTATCGTGTCATAAAATAGTACTCAAGGTGTTAATACTTACTTGTTATATCAATACGGTTACAATCGATATGAATTGTGAGTCTACTTACACTAATTAAATTGCCTATGTGCATAAAAAAATGACCGGAAGGACATGCATAAAGGGCTCGGTTTATGCATGCCCCTCCTGTTCTATACAATTCTAAAATAGTTATGACTAACGTGATGTGTGAATAGTTTTTTGAATTGATAAATACCTCTCGTTAATTTATATTGACATACTCTACTCTCATCCACTTTAAAATCTAGTTAGTATGTGAGTTCATACCTAGTGTCTTACATTCTTTGTAGCTAGTTAGTACTTAAGTTTTCGTGAATAAGCTGATGATGAGGCGACAGGCGTACCATAGAAGGGCAGTATTGAATTTGGTATCCGCAGGTGCATAATTCATACATGGAGATTATAGTACAACATATTAATCATTATAAATACACGAATAATTAATTTTACTTAATTAAATTTATAATCTACCGTTTTATTTGCTCCAGACTTCGTGTTGTGGAGTACAAAACAGGCTTCATGCACCCATACTTTATAATAGCAGTACACAGAATCGGACGTGTTAAGACAGAATATTTTCGCACGCTGTTAAACTGTATTTATCGATATATGTTTTATGATACTAGCTTTTATTTATCCTAGCGATTACATTAGTTAACATCTGTGGACCATCCTCTAAAGTTAAATAGCTTTTACAGGTAGAAAATGAGAGTATTTGAAATTTCAGTACGATATTATATTCTCACATTTAGCTAAAGAGATAATTGTGAAATGTTAATGCTCATAAATAATCTATGTAAAATACCACGGGAGAAAAAACGTGATTCCAAATGTCAATGCTCAACAGGTAGTCGGTTTCTCAGGTACAACTCATTCCCCGAATGATCACAAGCTCTAAATGAGATCTTATCAAAATTTATCAAGTGTAACATCAAATGGTGCAAAGTTGTAATGCAACCCTTTTTTAAAGATATAATAAAATGAAAGTAAATGGTAAAAAAAATAAAGCGTTAATTAAAAAAAAATCATCAAGACTTTTCCCAACTTATTTTGAAAGAGAGAGAAGAAAAAGTTTTTCAATCAACTTGTCTGAAAAGTGCTCACATGTTCAAGAATTTACACCTCTTTCACATAATTATAGAAAAAGCTTAGATGAAAGCGTGTGATGAACATTTAATCACCAAATCTTTCAATGACTTTTAAACAAAGTTGGCTTCTTTAGTGAGTCATTTTAGCGAGATCTTTATAAGAAGTAAATAAATTTCCTTTATACTTTCTGGATTCAAGGACCGTTCACAAGGTTCATCAATATCATTCGCTAATTAGTTTGAACTCCATTTGGATTCTAAATACCCTTCATATGCCAGTTATATTCTTTTTATTTATGGGGGGGGGGGGCAAAAAATGCATCAAAAATTTAACACAGAATAACGTTTTTTATGGACTGCAATGAATTTGAGTTCCATTCATGTTTCAAGACTTAAAGTAAAGTCTTAGTTGATGGGGGACTGGAAGAATGAGATTTATTCAAAGTTCTTGACCAACTTTCCGCATTTATTTAGTTAGGAAAATAAGTTTTCTTATTTTCAACCAACAACTTGTTTTATTTTGCTAATAATAGACTTAAAACTCTCTTGTCTCGCAATCGCATCTTGCTGCAAGCTTAATTTAGTTAATTTTGAATGAGGAGCTATTTGTCCTTGCTCCCGCCTCGTGAGCGCAAATCATACGGCTGAACAATCTGGTTTCTGGGACATTCTGAAATATCCCTGTGGCATCCTCTTCTCAAAGATTGCTAGGAAAAGATTACATGGAACTTTTGAGCTTTCACCCTGGAGTAAAAGTTATTGGGTTGGAAAAATCATTCAAGGCTCATTGAAAATGTTGCAATCATTAAAAAATATCTATCCCCTTGAGAAAAAGGGTTTCAAAAAAGTGACACTGACAAACTAAATGACAAGCACAAAAGCCTGGGGAATTATTGACACTTTTGAGCCAAGTCACTCGGAATTCTTTTCTTTCCAAGATTGGCCTCATCAAAGGAGCTGTCGGTCTGCCATTTGAACTGTTCCCTCACCGATTAACCCCTAATTGTAAATTGGGCTCTGGTCTTTGATTTTGACGATGAAACGTCAAAATAAATTGGCCACGGCTGCTTTTCACCCCCTTTATAATTTCAATGCTAATAAAACCCCAGGATTTTAATTGCCTGTAGACCTTGGAGGAAAAAAACTGCCAATTACAAGAAGAATCAAGAAGAGTTCAAAGGCTCAGTAGGATGATGTCTCCGTCAGAGTGGTAATATAAAAGAAGCCGTTTCTTTTTGAGATTTCCTTTGGAATTAAACTAACAGATCGATTAAAGTTTGGCCCATAACAAAGTGCTAAAAAATCGGGTGAATGACAGTCATAGAGTTTTACATGCTCCAGTTTACGACCAGAAAATCGGTGCTTACTGCAGCTTTTAACTTGCAGAGCTAGGCCATGCTTTTTAGGTCTTGTAGCTAAATCGGAGAGGGAACGGAGGTAGCAGTGAGTGACGGTCTGTCGGTGGGGGTTATAGCTCTTGTTAATAAGTTTCGGGCATAAAGGGTTTTATTCGCGTAGGTAGGCCAGGTCATAATGGTAATTGATGATGTTGCGGAAGTATTTGAGGGTAAACGATACGAGCGTTTTCTTGCCCATTAGGGAGAGGAGAGTTTAGGAAAGTGCTCAATTACTTGTGTGATCCTTTTTATGAGTTGAGAAGTCTTTGTGTAGTTCATCTCATAATCCTCAACTCCACTACCAAACCCCTCTCTCATACCATCCATACTGATGACCTTGAGGTCATTATCTATAAACTTTTTAATCTCTTTCCTCTCCTTCCTCAATCTATTCATTATTCTGGGATGGGGAACTCTGCCTAGTTGCTGGGGGATATAGCTAGTAGAAGATTAATCTCCTCCGCATACATCTTCCCTCGTGGGATTGCATGGGATCATTTCAGACTCTTTGTTATGAGGGAATTATTTTTTTTACTAGTAAAGAGTAGCCTGCACTCGACTCTGTGAAACTTTTTAGATAAACTAGAGGACATAAAATAAATCAGGGATTACAATCATCTTTTAATCTTTTAGATCGTCTCGTGGAGCTGTAATGTGGAAATTGTTATGAAGGATTGGGAGCAGCAAGTATTTATGGGCTTGGATACTCGTGAGCTGTTGGAGAAGCCTGTACTAGTTGATCCAGAGTAGCTCTTGGGTTATTATGGAATGGCACAAATGGAGGACGTTGAGAATCAGTGGTTAGGTTAGTTAGAGTTTCGTCAAGCAGATTAACTTTGAACATCCCAGACAATGTAAATATGAGAATATCCTTGGGAACTTGTGATGGAGTTTGAATAGATAAAGACATTTTGGAAAATCCTGACCTCAAAAAACTTGGTATTTAAACCAGACAATGGTAATCAGCTTTTAATGATATGAAAATATCTAAAAACGAAAACATGCAGATACTTGTTAAGTTGAGATTCTTGCAGTAGATAATACTATGTAACCTTCTGCCCTAAATAAATCGTTAGATGCTTTCAATTCCCTTTCATGCATAATAAATGGCTTTTGTTAAATATCCCAACGGTACTCGCAACTCCTGTGCAATGACTTTTGCCCCTTGATCTCCTTTATAATGAAATGTAAAATAACATGACATATAACCTCCAAGTGCCAAGGAGCGAATGTGCTTACGATAACATTTGAAGGGGCAGCAGTGGCATTAATGCTAATTAGAATGTCAAAACTCAATAATTAATGAAATAAATAAGACTTGAAAAGATCCTTTTGAGTAGCCTCCAGATTGGGAATGAAAAATCACTGCCCTAAATTCATTAATGAATTCCATCCATCACACAAATATTTATCCTAGACTCTCTAAAGTTCGTAGAACAAAAGGCTCCTCACTTACTCTCAACAAAATATACTAAGAATATACAACAAGACAGACAACAAGGCAAAGTCTTGTCTCTCTTTTAGCACCGGAATTTCAAGATGTTTTGCTTCTCAAAAATATTTTATTTGCATTTTGCAAACACCCGCAGAAAGAGGACAACCCGATTCTTAAATGACCCGTTTCCCTATCTCACGTAGCTTGAATAAGATGCCACAGACCATTTCGGTCTTTCTCATTCCATCCACCTATACAAACCTTTCTAATTAAACTCAAAATTCCTCGGGCTAACAACTTGAGGTACGGAATGATTAAGGCCCCTTGGGACGTAACAACCACCTAGGTGGAAGTCCTAAGGTATCTTATTTATTTATTTATTTATTTATTTAAAAGAGACGACCCTGTAGTACATGGTTCAAGGACAAAAAAATTCATTCAGCAATTCTGACATCTGAGAAGTTAATTAAAGTTTCGAAAAACGATGGAAGGGGCAGGTATTTAGGTTAACAAAAGGGTCCCAGTCTAATGTTTGTTGACGTGTCCCTTGTTACGTAATAATTAATTAGTCCTAATTGTCAACCACGTAAATAAATGAAGTAGCCCTAATTGAAATTCACTTTTCTTTGTTTTTTAGATTCTCCAAAGAGAGTTTCAAGACAGATGTGACGAAGGGAGAGTTTGGACAGTTTTGAGTGTTTATTAGTGAATTCCAATCTCATTCTTTCAGTCTTGTGTACAAATGACAATCTTTATTGGCACGGAAGAAAAGGTGGAAGTTTTTATTCAAGGAATTGGCTTGTGACTGTACTGTGAGTAACTACGAGAGTTTTGAAACCAAAGTTATGACTTCATTCAGAAACTTTCTTTCCATCCGATTCCGAGAGAGAAAAACTTTGAACTTTCACTAAGTAATGCACGAAATCATTGAAAAAGTGGAAAACTTAACTAATTGAATTTCAGTCTCAAGCTAATTTCCTAGCTGGACGATCTGCAGTCAATCAAAGTAAAACACAAGCAGAGAAAGTTATTCAAGTTGTAGGAGAAAATTAGTTTTTGCAATTTACAAAGCAACTTATACAATCCATCAATCCATTAAATTCATTTATGTGGACAAATATGATTGAACGCTTACGAAATCGGTATGGTCAAATTTGACTTGGGAAAATCTTAGGTTAATTCTTGTAAAGATCTCTTTAAAATAAATGTGGGAAAAGCAGAGCGTTAAATAATAATCAGTTAAAGTAAATAAACCTGACACAGTTTGATAAAGTGATCCTCGTGACCCGATCGGGTTTGCTTCGTCCACCTCAACAAGGACAGTAAAACGGTTGGACACACTTTTTAGGTTATGTAAGTAAATCTCATTCGTAATCTATTCCTACTAGTCTTAGTAAAACTAATCATTTGATATCTTCCCTCTTATCACCGGTTGTTTTTCTTTAATTAAATGAGTTATCATGCATGCATATTAATATAATTTCCCTATACCTCTAGAAATGTATAAACTTTGGAGCATTCTCAACAACAATATTAAACATATTAGGTTGTGTACGGATCTATTTGTTAATTAAAATTTAAATACCTTATGAAATACATACTGACAATGTAATTAAATTATGGTTCTATTGAAGTATCTGGTATTCTGGTCGAAGAAGGGATTAGATTACTTAAGGCCGTAATGACTAGTTCAATTAACATATCCTTTACTGAGTGAAGTTACTTTTGAAATCCACCGAGGAGTTCCTATAGACTTATTCCAATTACTACAACGGACCTAACTTTATTAACGTTAATTTAAAAAAAATTATATCAAGTACCTACCCTGCCACTTGCCAATTTTGGTCTCATTCAAAAATTCGGTTAATTTGTTTGTGAATTTCTTAAATCTTTTATAATGGATGACACTGAATTTACAATTAAAGTGCGGATTCTGATTACCTTTTGTAATTGTTATCGAAACGGTCATTGTTGACATGACCGGGCGTTTTCTATGCTCCCCTAAATACCCTAATTTCTTGTGCGTTAAGCTACGTTTACACATACTCCCAGCCTAAATCCTAACCTCTATTAAATAGGCGGTGACCGGTCGGCAACCATTATCCCCAATACATTCATCCACAAAATTACATCCTCAACCATAAAATGTTCTACCCATAAATATCTATGCTATTATATCCACATTAATCTATTTTCAAAAATACTAAACAGGAAATGCCTATCGCTATTTGAATACATTGGAAATGTTTGTAACAATTGTTACCTTTGTTCGCGTAATAAATTACGACAGTATTAGGGATAATGGATGTCAGCCTAGAATATAAACAGGTAATCCGAACTGAAAAGTATTACAAGGGATAGAAGCCCTCGATATCGTCTTCCTTTATCTAAACAATGACCTGCTTATCAAAGCCATTGCTTCCATTATTCCACGTGACGACATGATTAATATTCCCCCCTCCGTTCTCACAATGTAATGCCAAAAGGGCCGTTTCCTTGGTCAAGTCTGTCCTAGGTGAGCCCCCCTTAAGTCCAACATGATTACAAGTCTCATTCATAATGAGGGCCGTATTCTCATTCGCACTGTTCTTCCTCGTACCCCCGTCGCCCCCAGGGTGCGAACTATGTTCATTGATAATCCCCCCCGGAGGGTGTAAGTGAACGTTGGACTGCCTGGGTTTGATAATTTGTGAGCCATTGTGAGCTTGCCCAAGGACTGGGAAGAAGAACCTGCACTGAATCACCTTCCTGAACGCCTTTCTAAAGTTCTCCGATAGGACCGAGTAGATTAAGGGGTTAACACATGAGTTCATGTAGCCAAGGACATGAGCAGTGATCTGTATGGCCACGGACACATCCGTGATCTCATACAGTTTGAGACTCTTTAACAGTAAAACAACTTGAATGGGCAACCAGCAGATCGCAAAAACCCCGACTACCACAACGATCATCCGAGTGACCCGCTTTTTGCCCCTGAGGTTTCGACCTGATGACCCAGCCCCTGAGACGGATCTCCACAGGCGGTACAGCATTCCGAAGTAGAGGAGGCAGATTATTGTGAGAGGGATGGCGTAGGAGGTCAGCATGAAGCTGATTTCAAATGCTGCGTGATTGTATTCCTGGTTGAAGGTGCAGGCTGCGTGACTCTCGTAGGCGTACCTGGAACATCAAAAAACACAAATTATATAGTTATGCACATTACAGTCTTTGTATACAAATAAAGGCTGGATCGGATGTCTGATTAGAAATTATGGACACTCTGGAATTAGAAAAATTGGCGGAAATGAATTGCTTTCTAATACAAATATTTCAACACTGTACGGCAGTACTGTGTAAGGAAGTTTAAGGCTTTGTATCTGCTCCATAAACTCAGGACGTAGGGACACATATATGAATAGGGGAAACATGCTGAAAACCTGAAAGGTTATTTTGGTATATGGTACTCCAGTTATTTATAAAGGATTATTTGATGGCGAGTGGGGTCAGAGAAGAGTCAAACTATTTTGTTTTCCATTCAGTGTATTCTGAATGAACGTTCGTGTCGTCAATCGATCACGTCGTGTCCGTGTGTTTAGTAATTTGTAAATAAATCAAAGGATTACAAGAAGTTGCTGTTTCTTATAATGCGAACATATTTGCATAATGCATCAGTATCACTCAAGGATGACAAACTCTGTTTCCTTAAACACAAGATCTGAAGTGGATTACAAGACATTTGTATAACATTAACCTAAATGTCAAGCACTGTTGATGGACCTTGACCTCTTCCCTGTTGTTTTTGTGGTAAAACATTGTAAAAGATGGTAGGTAGATTAGCAGAGTTTTGTGAGCAGAAAGTAATGCTATGTTGTTTTTCCTCTACCTGATTGCTATTTTTGAATAACACGAGCTTTGTTATGGATTCGTTCTCATTCATTTGATATGGTATTATTTTCAGGATTAGAATCGTAAGAAAGGACAACATAATCAATTCCATGTGTCAAGGATATCCGTCCATGATGGACTACGTTGGTAATAGTAGACTTGATCATTTACCACCGTCAACTGTCCACCCTCAAATTTTATGTTGGAAATTGTTTCAATCTTCAAATCTGTCAAAGTCCGAAACAGTTCATTTCCTAAATATCTTCATTACGCGATAAGAGGCAAATTACCCCTTGTCCAGATGCTTGACGTATTGTAATTGGTAATTGTGGAAACCTGTCAATTTATGCATAGACCAGGCTCTGAATGACGAAGGAGGAGCCGACTCCAGTGCACATTTATTATAGCTGCTTTAATTTAACAAAATTCCACAATTTTATAAAGTACAAGCTGGACATGTTCAGTTAGACATTTCTATCCTTTTTGTCGATAAATCATCGACCCTGTTACACACAATCAATTTAACCGTCTAGAATCATTTCTAGCCCGGCTTGGGTAATAAAACGAGAAGAAGCTGTTGGTCTTATTTTAAGATCCTCATTCCACAAGCAAATCGATCAACTTTATAAAAAAAACTTTAAAAGTTTGTACTTTATATCTATAAAAGCTATCACGCTCATCTGTTAGTACTCTGTTTTAGAAAACAGACCGTTTTATTAAGGATTCCTAAAAATGGTCCCTCCAAGCAGGGCTCATATATGTAAATGGTTTTTTTTAATGTTCACCACACTTTTCCAAATACATTTTTGCCAAGGGGTGGAAGATTTAAAGAATAAAATTGGACTGAAAAGTGGTCACAATAAAGCTTCATCCATACTGACAGGTGGATGTCCGGGGTCAGATCCATTGGTACGAAATGCCAGAAGCCCGAATGGAGACTCGCCTACCGAACCTATTGTACAAAAACCATTAAGCCCTAAATTGTCTCTAAGTGATGCAAAGATCTCTTATATATTTCCTTGTGGTTGTGTAAAAACCAAAAATTAGGAAAACATGATAAGGAATGCGGGTTACCCAGTCGAGATTCACAAGGTGACAACCAAAGATGGTTATATTTTGACCATGTTCAGAATCCCTAGTGGAAACTCGGCAGCTTCCAAGGCCATCAACAAGCCCCCTGTGCTCGTAGTTCATGGGCTACTAAGTTCTCCTGCAGATTGGATAAGTCTGGACAAAGACAAAGCCCTTGGTTTGCGGATTTTTAAAACATATTTTATCTACAGATGATTTATTTGTTCAAATAAATTACAAAGAATCTTTTGAAATAGCCTACAAGCTAGTTGAAGACGGGAAAGACGTGTGGCTTGGCTCCAACAGGGGCACCGCTTATTCTCAAGGACACCGAACACTTAAAACTACGGACAGAAGATTTTGGGACTTTAGGTTGGAGCTCCTGTTTTTTTATATTCTCAATTGTTTTTTAATAGATAATTTGATTTTTTAATTCTCAGTCACGTTGAATATGCTTTGTACGATGACATAGCATTTATGGACAAAATCCAAGAGGTCACAAACCAAGATCAGACATTTTACATTGGCCACTCCCTTGGGACGAAGCAGTTCTTCACTCTAATGTCCCTCTACCCTGGGAACTGCTCCAGGGTCAAGGCCATGTGGGCATTGGCCCCTGTTTCTTATATTAAAAATACAATAAGCCCACCCTTTAGGGCCCTTTCGAACGTTATAGGCCCTGCAACAGTAAGTCTTTGGTAGAACCTGCAGTTAGTTTGTGATATTAGAACGATCCACAAGATTTGGTTGACATCATATACTAAAGATTAATTACAGTTCGTTTCCAGTTTGGTGCCAAGCTATTGGGAGACAAACAGTTCAATCCGAGTAACAAGGCCGTGGATACTGCGAAGGCTTTGTTCTGTGCCAACAAAGCTGCGTGCCCGGTGTGTCAAAATTTGATCTTCTTGATCGGGGGATTCAATCCGAAACAAGCGAATATTGTAATATTTACAACATATTTATTCATATTTATTCGCTGGAAACAATTAAATTAGAAAAGAAATTGTTTATTTTAAAACTTTTCCCTTAAAAGCCTTGGCAGTCAACTCAGGTGGGCCATGCTCCGGCCTCCACATCAACTCTAAATATAATCCACTCAGCTCAGGAAATTATCTATGACCGATTCGGCTTTGTAGACTTGGGCCCAATTGGCAATATAAGAAAATACGGTATGAAATATGCGTTGAAACCTCCGCAGTTTAAAACGTCCAACATTGCAAATAACAAGGAGTGCAAGATTCATTTGATGTACTCGGAGAACGATTGGCTCACTGTCCCCAAGGTTTAAAATTTTTTAAATACAATCTTGAATTTTTTTCAATTAGTTATGATTAGGATTGTGAAGCTTATTAAACCATTGGCTTAATGCATCTTGTTATTTGCAGGATGTAATGAGATTGAGAAAGGAGTTGGGGCCTGCAGTTAAAAGTTTCTACCGCGTTGATATGAAAGAGTTTAATCATATTGACTTTGTTTGGGGAAAGGATGCTGACACTTTGGTCTATGATAGGATTTTAAAGGAGATGAAGATGTACAATTAATATTTTAATCGTTTGTACTTTGATAATTCTTAATGAAATCTCATTCAACTATTTTTATAATCCTTTCTCTTTGGAATCCAATCCTTGTCGCAAAAGTATGATTAAATTAGCAAGATAAAGCCTTTGATACCATAAAACTAGTGTTTTAACAATGTTCTGCACGTTTCTGAGATTGGGTTCGGAAGTTTCCGAAAATTTTGCAGACACTTAAATCTGAGAAATTCATGGAATCCTTTTTAGCACGGACGATAATTAATTCCCAGCTCTATTAAATTCCAGAACTTATAATTTTCTGGGAAGTTAGCAGAGCTGCAATATTAATACTTAAGCTACCTTGGAACTTGCCAATATACTCCCAATCGCAGCAAATATTACAAACTCTAGGAACCTTTTGGAATTTTGCAATATCCTAGTCCTTAGGGAAGCATTTTACATACCTCGTTGAACTACTTTCGATCGAGCTTTCCCTGCCAAGGAAGGACACGAGGGCTTTGATGTATTCAAAGCTTGACTGAATCGTACTCAAACCATATCCACAATTCTCAGATATTCTCCAGCATCTTACATCTCTAAAAAGGCTTCTTAAATCTAGAATTTCCTCTCAAGTTTCTCAATGAGTTCCACCATTGCATTTCATTCATCTTCTCTCAAGATTCGTGGGCGTATAAATATACTTGGCTCGATATTTCCATCACCCAAATCCTCAAGTTCATCCAATGTGTGTCAACAAGTAGATCTTAAGCTGTCAATAACAATAAGATTAATGACTTGTTCCATTTAAAACGTTCCCACTACACAAGGTTTTAGGTTTAATTTATACACCAAAGATCAAAAGTCAATCTGCTCTGGGAGCTACTTTAAGTATCATCTTCTAAGGAAGGTGTTTGTATATCAACCACGATAATCAGATGTCCCACAACAATCTCATGGACTGTACATGATTTTAATATTTTATGTCTATCGTCCATCAATGTCATGGGTCATGGTTGAGAAAATAAAACTCACAGTAATTTGAAACGACTTGACAATACAGTTTCGATCAATCAATCAATCACTTACACTTATCTACGTAACATTGGCAGAAGTTTGAGGGCACCGCACCGTTGTATGAATTTAAGGATAGGTGACTGATTTCCCTAACAGTTTATCCACATAGATCCCTTGACAGGTCGTCAGTAGTCAGTGGCGTAAACCTACCTATGACCCGATCTGTTACTGTCCTGATCCTGATCAGACCCTTAGCTCAGCATTATTAATCCACAACTTTGGGCATTCTAACTTCTTAGTTTTATAAATTTTAATATAAACTTAATTTTGGAGAGAAATAATTATTCGATAGGCTTTTTATGAATATCCGCCTTGTAATTTAAATTTTTTGTGGGGTAAAAGTACCCCCTGATTGTCTATCACAAATTATGATTATGATAATTATTGTCCATGGATAAAGTGAAGTCAAGTTGATTTGAAAGACTTAAACAATACTAAGAAGATGATTCAATGTGTCTATAAATAGGGGAGACAGACAGGGAAGTGAGTCTATTGAGAGCCAACTACCAGGACGCAGTCATGAGAAATTAATTTGTAGATTAACTCTCCCCGACAGTCTGGGACAATTGTGTTGAGACTGATCCTTCCCAATATAAAAGCCGCATACGAAGGAGTCTACTGTCGGTAGGAACTTGTAATTTACTAATATTATCATCCCTTTTTGTCCCTTATCATAAAATTATTCAACCTGGTATGTCAGAAACAGTTGACGTTGTGCACAAACTTCAACTAAAGTTTGGGGAAGCCGTATTATAATATGGGAAAGGGTACATGAACTCAAGCATAAATTATTAGCAGCGGGCTATAAATAACTGACGAAGGTGCAAGAATCCAATCTCTCCAACGTTCATATTCCAGTATTATTCATAAGTTTAATTATTAAACCTTTTTATTTTCAAAATTTGAAAGAACGATTTTATGAAAATTAATAATAGATTTTTCTAAGGAATAAATTGTCCACATTTTAAACTACATATAACTACAGGGTGATTCACGAGCGACTGCACGGTCTTTGAAGTTTATATATGCTCTATGTATAATATACAGGGTAATATATTTAAAATGAGCTACTGATTTTAATTCAAGTTGACGGACTACGAAGCTATTTTGTTAACATCATGAAAGGCTATAGATTCTGAAAAATCTAAGCCAACGTTGAATGTGCAGTGCTGAATAATATCCTTTTAAACTTACCAATAATACCTTCCAATACCCAACCTACAATAACATGCTGAGATCAACTTTTGGCTTCATTACCATACCCTGTATTTAGCGATGCAAAAATCCATTACGACATGCTGAATTCTACGATAGAAAATCAATTCTTAAAATTGTTACAAATAACAAGAAGCGGTACTTGTATTGAAGAGATTGGATGGAAATGATAAATATTATAAGTTCTAGTTCTGAGTAAGCCGTCGCATTTTTATTTGATTTTTTTTATAATCCTGGGCAAATGTTTCCTCTCTTCGAAAAAAAGAGCGCTTAATATTTTGAGAACCACGCTTCCTACTAAAAGTTAACTTACAAAGTTATTTTACGCGTCAATGAATCCTCTACCGAGATTATAATCGTGAGTAGCATATGGTACTAAATTATTTGGATTGTTTTTGATGATAAGTGCAGAGCGAGAGAGAGAGACAATGTATTATGACGAAATGTTTACCCGCATTTCTTTATGGAAGGGAATATTTAATTTAGTTCTTGGTAAAAGCTCCGAGTTGAGCCTAATTGGAGTGTATGTCGCATTATTGGAGACATTTTGTTGTGACCCAGTCTGAGGAAATGTCTAAATCAAATCATTTCAACTACTTTCTCGACTTGATGCGTAAAAAAGTCATTGCTTCACTATGGAGGCAATTAACTGTTTAGACATATTTAAATCCCTGTCCCTCTGACGACAGCCCTTTTCCTCTAGAGACATTTCAACGAATTCTAGCGATACCCTTATGACTCACGAGCCTGTCCTATGGCTGAGAAAGAAGCTACTGGGACTTGGCCTTATGCACGAGCTCTGGATTGGTTTAAAAGCTTTCTGTTGTTTGTTTTGATTTACTGGGAAGTTTGGGACTGTCTCATGGCTTACAATAGAATACAATGTCAATAGAACGGGATTGAAAACAAAAAGTTTACCAACTCCTTCATCAACTCTTTAGGATTTATTACCGAATTCTGTCTGTAGAAAAGGACCCCTTGGAACACTTTTCAATTGCCAATTTTATGATTTGTACATGTAATAAAATTTCTTTTAAATATTTATATTCAAGTATTAAAAAGGATAATAATATGATAATATGATAATAATATGATGATATTAATATATGTATATTAATTTGATATCAAACATGTTTCACATTTGCCTTGAATACTAAAGAGAAGAAGTTGTGTCAAATCGAAAAGTTTCTGTATATGTTTAGATCGATACTGTATGCTGCTACATGGTCCATCATTAAAGAACGTATTTCAAAACTTCTAAAACTACATCTACATATCTGAATCAACAATCTTTAGATATAACTAATGGCAGTAATTGCATGTACCAATTCTCCATACAGGGTTATCAATATCATTGAACTTGAACTCCTCATAGGATGAGTCTGTGCTTGAGTTTGAGCCCAACCAAAGCCAGCCTAATAATCCCTTCATAGAGCTGACAATTATGCCACGATTGGCTTATAGATCAAAAAGCCGGTTTAGACTGTTCAACAAATCTATAGATCCATAGCCTCACTTACAGAGACTCTCTCCAGTCTCCTGCAAACTTTTGACAAGTTGACAGTCGTATCATTTTACACCTCAGCCCACCCCGACACGAGACAAGTTCTGCAAGCACAATGGCACCACCACTCATCATGGGTTACTGGGATATAAGAGGAGTAAGTAGAAGGTAGTATATTATAGTGAGGATTTAATTCTTAGGCCGATCAGATTTTGTAGTTCTCTAAACCTTGTAGATATTATAATGATGTAGATCAGAAATTTATAAATCGTCATTAATTTTAATGATACAGTTGGCCCAGCCTATCAGACTTCTTTTAGAATACACTGGAGTGGACTGGGAAGATAAGCTGTACCGGTGTGGCCCACCACCCGAGTTGGACCGGTCGAGTTGGCTGGACGAAAAGGAGACCCTTGGCCTGGACTTCCCTAATGTAAGCTGATAAACATTTAGTTTTCAGTTATCAATGTCAAAATCAATTATCAAACAGTTGATTTTATAAAGTTGCCGTATCTCATCGATGGAAAGTTGAGGTTGAGTCAAACGGAGGCTATTCTTCGTTACATAGCCCGCAAGTTCAAACTTGAGGGTCAGACTGATGAGGAGAAAACAAGAGTGGATTTGATATTGGCGGAGACGGCGGATTTAAGACGCGCTTACAGTGAATTGGTCTACAACCCTAGCTTTGTAAGCTATAAATTTGGAATTTAATGATCCACGTTGGTTTTAAATCAATTTATCCAATGAGGGGGTTTTTGTGCAGGAGACTTTGAAGGACGGATACTTGAAAACCCTGTCTGTGAAGTTGGAGCGAGTTTCCAAGTTCTTGGGGGACCGAGATTTTTTCTGTGGGAAAAATGTAGGAATGGATACCTTGTAATTGACTATGACAATTGGATAAATCATTTTATAAAATTTCTCTTTATTTTGTTGATAGCTGACGTTCGCTGACTTTGTGGTCTACGAGATTCTGGACGTAAATAAGGCAGTGAACCCTGACTGCCTCAAGAAGCATAAGAACTTGGAAGGGTTCCAGCAGAGGATTGAGAAATTGGATCGGATTTCAAGCTATGTTAAGTCCCCCCGATTCATAAAGTCTCCTTTGAACTTTATCACTGCAACCTTTGGAGCTTCTTAGTCCATTTCAATCAAAAGTTTATGGGCAGGAAAATGGAGGCAATGAAAATTAAAGCTCATTTATAAGTGACGCAACTGTTGATCGGAATTGTCCCAAAATTGTTTGAATTTGCAGTTTATTTCAGATGCACAAAGCTAATGTAATCTCACTGCGTTTGAAGATCAATTAAATATCATGATATTCTTGAGCCCCCTCAATCTTTTTGCATGTTCTTGAATGGCATACCAAGTACAGCAATCCTGGTCTCAATTCTCAATAGAAACTCTGAGTATGAAAAGAGTCGGCCGAAAAGCCAGTGATCAAAGGGTGTCCTGTTACAAAAAAAATGCTTTGAGAGCTTTCCAAAAATATTTGAATAGAGTGGAATTCGAAAGGAGTTTACGCAGAGTGAGCACCGAGGACTTAAATAAGACGCCTTGAATAGGACTTAAGCAAACTTTAGCAGCTCTTCTCAATTCCGATGGCCATTCAGAGATTCTAGGAATTCAACCCACCCTTAAAAAAGATTTTCAACTGATTTGGAAACCCAAAACTTTCTTCGGACAGGGGGGATGAGGATTGAAGGCACTTTAAGCTTTCATTTGATGTTAATATCCCCCTTCTGAGTTATTTAGATTTTAACATTTTCCATAGCTAACCACGTATTGCAGGCTCTGTTTTTAGATTCAGAGATTTACTAAAATCATTAGACTTGCAATGCTAAACCGATTTATGAAAATATTAAAGCCTACACTTTGTCATACGCTCTTTGACTTTGATTGGGTGAAATTAGATTTTGCTCTCTCTGTTCTGTGAATCCACTTATAATTATTAACCCTCGAGTTCTTGGCTATATTGTCAGGGTCAACATTTCAACAAGGCATTGAAATTGAGATTTCAAGTGATCAAGCTCTTATGGTTACACAACATGGCCACAACAACATGTTATGAAATCTGCAACATTGTACTGCACAATTATTAGACTTAATTGTGAAAATCTAGGTAAGTAAGCACAGAGCTGGAAAACACATGACTCATGACCCATATGAAAGCAAATAGAAGAATGACCACGTTGGGGTAAACATAATGCGGAATATTTTGTTGACTTGAGGTTGAACGCAGCTCCTCTTATTTGTCATTAGTCTTTGATTTTATTATTTACTATGGCAGTGTAGGCCGAGTTATTTAGAAAAGGTTCCAAGTAGTATTTGAAATTTCAGGAAGTCTGTAGCAGTGTAACCATCATTGTATTTGATATTTGTTGGTGAGGATCATATAAGGTTTAACAAGTAGAGCCTCATGTCATATTATTCGCTTGATCCATCTGATTAAGTTATCCAGATAAATCTGAAACGTAGGTTTTGGTACTTACAATTAGTTACAGTAGAATGCAACTAGATTACTTTTTGATGTATTTAAAAAGAAAAACTTAATTCAATCAAGGGTGGTCAGTTATCAATGAATGATACTGAGGAAAATATTTTTTGTAATCTCCGGCATATGAAAAAATGATTACACACAAAATGCTCACCATGCAGACGAAATTATTTTTATTAAATGCTACAGTATTTGTCTAAAAAATATATGTAGCAAAATTGGTCGGGTTGACCAAACGTATCAAATTTATTTCATGTGTGGAGGAAGACTGGAGCGGATGATAACTCTCTGATATACTTGTCAAATAACAGGTTATCTACAGACTGTAAATACAAGTGGCTGATAAGTTTGGGCAAAGAAAGTTGCCTTCACTATCCTGTCCGCCCAATTTCATGGTTGAATCTTTGAAGCACCGGCGTACCTATGTACAACTACCTATTACTTCACCCCCACTGGAATATTATCGAGGAGAATAGGATTTCGGAGAAAGATATTTTATCAGATTTAATGCTGATGAGGACTTAGGTACGGACAAGGAGAATGCGGAAATAATATGTGGTCATGTGGTGAGATAATTATACGATGATTTAATTTTTTTAGATTATTATTGGCAGTTGCGGTCAGGGTTTAAAGGGTTTTCGAAAGCTTGGACAACATTTTAGCAGAGCTATGGATGACTGAAAGTCAACTATGGAAGTACGGAATTCTCAGCTCCTACCGGTTGCCGTTAAACTAAATTAAAACTATTAGATTTAATTTTCCACCCGAGTCTACGTACTTTCAATGCAAACTTAGTTTACGACAACATCCAACGATTTAAAATGCTTTTACTATTTACCATACAAATGCTCCATTAATAGATGCATCTGGACAGCTTATACAGTGACCACACTGACCACCAGAACTATATCCATTATATTACTATTACTAGCACAACCGGTAGTGTATTAACGGCAGTCCGTGGCCCCTTTTACAAAGCCCAACCTGTACGGCCATGGACCCAACAAGTCAATAAGTCAATCAACTTCAGCTTTCACGCTTCAGATAACAAAGAGTCTTATCGTCCGGGATGGTCCACTTGCCATCTTGAAAGAAGAATATTGAACCCGTCATACGTTTACTGATAGTCTAGCTAAAGCTAAAACAGACATACAATAAGCTCAAAAACAGTCCTAGCTTTAGTACCAAATAGTACTAGAAAGTGTGTTGTTATGAGGTCCTCGGTACATAATTCCTATTCCAGTGGTGTTCCTTTCCCGACTTAACACACAAGTTGGGTGTGAATGCCAAGAAATATGTCGGTACTCTCTTGTTCAGTATATTCCAAGAATGCAGTTGAATCTCCCAATCTTCTGCATCCAATAACGATGCAAATTTTGAAAGCCTTTTGCAACCCGATGTACGTAAAAGGTAACTTATGTGGGCAATTTTCAAAGTACTGGATGACTCGTTCGTGCCGATGGGCTACCATTGGGCTACTAAGAGATGTACCACAGAGGATACTCGAATGCAATAGCAGCCTTGCAATTTCACCAATTACTTTGGCATTGAAATTCCATAATATTTACATTATTTAATGCATACCTCCGTGTTACACATCCAGATGAACATAATATCTGATCCATGACGAACTTGACCTTGAATCTAGGCTTGGCAGCCGACCAGTGCAGAGGGACGAAACTTCACGAAAGACACATTAATTCTAACATGCTCTGAAAGCTATGCTCAACTTGGTGCCGAAGCTGGCAGTTAAAAGTCTTCCCAATCAGCTTATTAAGAGCTGCTCATAAACTAACCCAATCCAATTAGGTAATATTTAAATTGTTTAAATAATGCGTCGACCTTTTCAAGAATTACAGCTGTATACTATAGTACTTGACCTCGTGTCCCTTAGTGCAATGGCTTATAAGCTGTGTATGCAGGTGGTAATACATTGAAATGTTAATTGTTAGCCCCCAGCCGCCCAGTTTAATCCTAAGGCCTACTATGCATACTGTAGAAAGCCCCCTTTGACCCCATTCACCTCTTGACGCAGAGCCCCCTTCTGCCTGCACCGCCTTTTGAATAAAAACCCTTTTGCCCGTCTATGGTGTTGATTACTTGATAAGCTAGCTAAGACGCGTGTTGCTTATGAATGGCTCTAGCTGAAAGAGATTCACCTTGTGTATCTCCATCCACTGACAACCTTGCAACAAGTTCACTTCACTTTAGCAGTTTGTCCGTGCAAGTTGTCTGTTGTTAGCAAAACACAAGTTCTCGGAAAATGGCACCACGACTCGTTTTGGCTTACTGGGACATCAGAGGGGTGAGTGTGAAATTCTTGAAATAATAATCAGTTTCCATTCTCATTGCTACATCGTTACTCTGCCTGTGGCTGTAGGGCACTCATTGCACTGGGTACTTTGTAGGGAGCTAATAAAGTCCTATGGGTATCGGCATATAATGGAGTTGAAGCCGACTAATGGTAATGATAATAAAAATGAGTAATTTATCTTAATGAATACAGTTGGCCCAACCGATCCGACTGCTCTTGGAATATTGTGGAGTGGAATGGGAAGATAAGCTTTATCGATGTGGCCCCGCACCCGACTTCGACAAGACTACCTGGTTCGGCGAAAAGGACACACTTGGAATGGACTTCCCTAATGTAAGAATGACCCTCGGAGATTTTAGCAGTCCATTAATTGTATTTACTACCCAGGTCGTTATCAGGGTACTTAAGAATAGAGATTAGGATGATTAATTGATATTTTTCCTCTTGGTAATTATCAGTTGCCGTATTTCATCGACGGAGATGTGAAGCTGACACAGAGTGAGACCATTCTGCGCTACATTGCCCGAAAGTTCAAAGTCGAAGGTCAAACTGATGAGGAAAAGACTCGAGGGGATCTTATCCTTGCTGAGGCGGCGGACTTGAAGGGCCCCTTTACCGGCATGTGCTACAACCCCAACTTTGTAAACTGAATTAATCATATAGCAGTTTTCTTTGGATTTTTTTTTAAAGTATGGGAAATTTATGGTTATCTAACCAACTGTTGAATGGAATGACTGATTCCATTAAAGGCTTCCTTGAAGGACGACTACTTGAAGAAATTGCCGGTGAAGTTGGAGAGGATTTCCAAATACCTTGGGGACCGATCGTACTTTGCAGGAAATAATGTATGGGATCCTCATCATCGATGAAATACTTCTGGTCAATTGATTTTCGAATTTGAGTTTCATATCTCCATTGCATTTTATATTTCAGCTGACTTTCCCTGACTTTGTGGTCTACGAAGTTCTTGACCAACATAAAGTTCTGGACCCTGAGTGCCTCAAGGGCTACAAGAACTTGGTAGAGTTCCAGGAGAGGATTGAAAAATTGGACAAGATTTCTAGCTACATGAAGTCCTCCCGATTTATCAAGTATCCATTGAACAATAAAATGGCCAGCTTTGGGGGCTAAATCTATCGATCGATTTATTCTATTTCTACTCTGTCTTGCAATGCTGGGATAAAAAAGTCAAAGGTGCTTTTTTGGCAAAAAATAAAAGCTCTAATAACATCAAATTTTTGCATCTCTGAAAGTAACCGATGTAGTCTGACTTTTGCTTGATATTGTATCACGAAGCATTTTTTGTATCATATTGTTGAGCACACAATGGTGCATGTCCTATGCATGTGAAAGTCAAGGTTGACTTGGTAATGAATAGATCGGGTTGGTCTAGTCCCGCTGACGGGATTAAGCAAAGCCCCTGCCAAGCTCCACGTCCCCCAGGATGTCACCTTCAATCCTACAGAGGCTCAAAATTTGTCTCTTTTATTGCATCTGGTTTCTAGCAAGAACTGCGGACTGACATTAAGTTTTAGAGGCTTTTGGCCATTCAAGATTCTAGTCAGGCGGTCGGTCTCATAGCCTTGTATGCCTAACTAAATAAGTTTTTCTCAGAGACTACCCGGGCAGGATGTATTTCTTCTGCCTTGTGATTTCTCCACTTGCACCTGAAAAATTTCCACAACCTCCATGCATTTCTCCTACAACCCTTTCATCCATAGAAGCCCTGTTGTTTTTAAACATTGAATCAGCTGCAATGCCCTCGCCCATCTTAGTTAACAACGCTATTTTGAAAAAGTTCCCTTGTGCTACCAACTCCAGCTCTTTTATATTTCATCCTATTAGAGAAGCGATGTGGAAATAAGTGCCGATGTACTCGGGTGCAGTAGCTAATCTCGTTGAAAAAGGAGGACTAGTCATACAGATAGAGGGCTAAACAAGTAGATAGAGACCTGAAGAAACTAAGCACAAAATCCGTCAGGATTTTTCTTTTTCTTTCTATCCATTTTGAAGTAAGAAAAGGAATTCTTTAAAAATCGCGATGAGTTGATCGCTGAATCCGTACGGAACCAATTGGCAAAGAGGAATTGTCAAATCCAGAACCTTAAATAAAATTCATGCACCAAGACACACGTACACGAGAGCTCTCAAGGATTCCATGCACCCACTGACTTTGAACTCCTCAGGGTTGGAAATTTCTCAGAATGTTTCGGGCTAATCTTCCTTCCAGAAATTGTTCTACGAGATTCGAAACCTTTGCGATTTTAGGGGGGGCTGAAAGTAAGGCCTCTCCGTTGAATATTTTATCAAGAGGAGAAGAGGCAGAGGCGGGATTAAGAAAGGCTTAACTTGTCAACGGAGACTTTATGCGGAAAAGACGCATGTATTTCCATTAGGTCTTCTTTCAGCCTCCAAGAGCTCGGCGGACATCCTGAACCTTGAGACTTGCTCAATTCATTGGATTGAATGGACGGACTATTCAAAGAGGTATGAGTAACTAATAGCAGCCGTAGGCAAGGAAGAAGATTAATTTATTTTCCTGGAGACACCTAAGACTCTGTATAGTCTGATTGAAGGGGCAGTTGCAGGCTTTCCAAGAACTTCAATGATATTAGTAAGGATGATAACTTCCCGGGTACAAGTGTTTACTTTGTTTAATAACTTAAAAGAGTTTTGCGTCTAGCATCCTTGGCACGTGGAAGTTAGCTACTAGATGCTCAGGACACCTTCTGCGTCCGGGTAACTCGGTTAGTAGTTCCATTTCAGAATGCCAAGGACTGCGTTCCATGTGAGTGGGAATTTCATTTCAATTTCTAAACCTTAAAAGCATTAGCAGATTGGGAATAAAAATAATGTCTCAGGATGTGAAGGTGAAGGAACGTAAGTTTTAGATTTGGATGGGGGATGTCAACCTGTGAATCTCGCTGTTTTCTTGAAAAAAATACTTGGCTTTCCCTTTTTCAGTCATAACTGTTTCCTGTTGCAGATCGGAAGGAAATGCTAAAAATGCTTTAGAACTGATTAGCTGAGCTCAGGCCACATTTTCATTTACAGATACAATATGGACGGCTGAAATAGCCAAATATTATCACCAACTGTTCCATTGATTTTATAAAGATGTGATAGAAGGTGTCAAGTAGACTTCAGCTGATATTATAATCCCCTCACCTACCACCCCGAGCCCATAATCAATTACGAAGAACACTTGTTGTAAATCCCAATGCCAAGCTCTAGGTCTCATTCATGAGGGGACATAGGCAGAGTCTATAGATGTCCTTAATGATCACCATGGTCGTTTACTAACAGCCCGAGTGATAGTCTAAGTGTCCTAAAAAATCCTAGGATAAAGATTGGCAAGTCTGTAACAAGTAACAAGGACAGAAGGTAAGACTCCCCCACAATCGGATAATTCTTCTCCAGCAACAACTTCCAGCTCATAGAACTCCACAATAAACTACAATAAAGTGTATTGGATTCCCCCCCCCTGCAACTAGATTCCGTGTACACGAACGGCCCCCACAAGTTGGAAGATTTAATAAATGAGAATCCAATAAGCAATTAAATCGGAAGGGGGTATCCTCCCGAATTTCTAGGCTGTTGCCCGTGGTGGGTAGCCTGGTCTGGCATGAGCACTATGTGGTCACATTGTACGACCCTCCTACAACCCTCCAAGTAGCCTCTCCGACTCTATTTCACTTAAGTATTGATCTTGTAAGAGTCCTTCTGAGACTTCCGTTCACCGCCTACATTCTCTCTATTGTTCTCCTCAGAAGGGTTTACGCAATACCGATTGTATGTGCAAGATTCCCACTTGGTTTTTCTAACAACCTGAGCGGATACATCTATAGTTTGTTTCTCGGCTAAATTGATTTAGCAATTTGTGTGCAACTGGCAGTATCACGGAACTTTCGTTAAAAACGTTCACAGATTTATTTCCTCTCGTTTTTATTACAAGGCTCTCCAGATGTTGGGGCATGTATGTCGGTGTGGGTAGGCCGGGTAAGTAATGCCAACAGTGCACTAGCCAGGGGGTTACACATTCGGGTCAGTCTCAAATTCTATTGAGAGCAATTTATTAAAGCTTCTGGGAGGGATTGAGGATCCCACGGTATTGTTCCTAGGGGGTAGTTAAATTACTTTCCACCCCGTCAGCCTCAATATATTTTACCTTGTTAAGAGTTGATTGCTTCCTTCTTTTTTCCCCAAACTATTTTATTGAATTTTGGGCATCATTAAGTTTTGAAGAAATTTCGACGGAAATGCTTTGATTTCATTTTCTCGTTATAAAGGACGGAGGAGGTCTACTCTAGAAATCCATGTTAAATCTTAACCAAGAAGGAATTGAGGTAGACAATTATCGGGTTCCATTTAATCCGGGTAGCATTCCTTGGTGATACCATTTGGAATTAAAAGAGCCCGGCAACAATAGCTGTTTATCTAGTCCTAATCCATTTTCTTAGAAGTAGTTAAAAGGACGTACTTGAGAGAGTCTTATTAGGACGGCATTAAAACCGAGTTTACTGTGGAGTAGTCAAGTCAGCAGAAAAGTGTGGGAGGAACCGTGTAATCTAGAAAGTCTTAATGGTTTCGAAATTTCCAAACTCTGTAAAAAATTCCGTGAACAGGCTTTGTAACTTTTCCTCTGAGTTTGTTATTATTCCCAAAGGGATTTTATTTATTTTGAACAAACATATATGTGCACATCTTGCAACTTTATATGAAATAAATTCTAACCTTCTCTGGAATATATGCCTTGAGATCTAATCTATAAAGGAAGGATGTCTTGATCGAATATTCCATCCCATGCCTTCATGTAGAACACAACCAACTCAACCAAGCGTTTAGCATACAAATTCCAACCAATCTCAATCTCTCACGTCCCTTTCATCCATCTGCATTTACAATAAATCTCAAAAGACCAAAAAGACCTTTTTTAAATCAATCCACAAGAAGCGGACTTATGAGACCCACCCATTCTATTCCTCTTCTCCCATCAACAACCTTGCCCCTTGAGGCCTTAAGATGTTTAATAAATGCATCCTTTCAATCTAATGACTAACCCCACGTACCAAAGAAACGGTCTCTCAAACTAATTGAAAAGATCAGATCAAGGAGGATAACCCCGTTTGCTGCCTAATACAACAAGGTTGTGGAAATCCTTGGTAAGTGTGCCCCACACCCCGTTCCGCTCGTCCAGCTACTTCTCAACGATCCGGGTCACTATGCCAGACACGTATCCTCCGGGGTCATAAAAAGAGCACGGCTGTGTGGATGACGTGTCACCACTGGCTATAATTTCGTCATCTATGCAGGTACTTGGTATCAGTAATAGAGGAAGAACTGCAGTTTTATGCAATTGATGCCGAATCGTGTGGCTTGGGTTGACTGCAAGGATATAATTAAAAGGCAGCTCAGGATTTACTTTTCCCTTGTGAAATAAAAACATTGGGGTTGAGACTACAGTTCTAGATTGTAGACAATAAAATCCTTGACTGACGGATTACCTTAGTAAACTTTTGTTTCACATCCAAAGATATAAAACGGAAGAGGGGTACATGCTGTCTAAAAAAAGGATGAGAGATTTGATTCGCGTAATAAAAAGCGGGATTGATTTGTTTGTCAGACTCAGAACTGAGAGTGAAGCTCGTAAAAATGGATTCCCTCGATGGCAACAAATCCAAAAAAAAGTCCACTTTATCCAGAATCATTGCTTCCCAATTACATGAAATTCCCAGGATCATAAATCTTCTAAGCTATGCTCGTTATATGCGGAGATTGTGCTCCTCCAAACAAAACTACTCTGTAAGTATGTATGAAGTGTAGTAAGAAGTGGGCCTAGTTCTTATAGTCTTAGTGGCACTCCATTTCAAGTAGTACAGAAAGTCAAGTAGTGTACTAGGATTTAAGGGATGATTGCCGAGACTTTAGATTGTTAAAAGAGACGAAGTCCCTCAAAAAAATAGGTATTTTCCCTGGGTAAACTATAGGCACATTTCATCGACATGGTTCTAGAGTCCTTGGGACTTTCGATGAGTTATTGTCATTTTGGAAGCATTTGGCTTGAATGCTGTAGAGAATGTAGTTCCCTCTCAATTTCCAAAGCATTGTTCGTAATGGATTTAAATCACCCTGCTCTTGGATTTATGAAGTCCTTCTATTAGACTATGGTTCTGACTGGTTAAACTGCTCAATAACGGGGGAGGGGGCTATAAATACCTCTGTCCTCCTGAACTTGATGTTAAGGATACTAAATGGAAGAAAGTTTGGCAATTTTTGAGGACAGGTAATCAAAATGGCATGAAATCCCTCTGGACTGTCTGGACAAAAAAGGTCCATTTTTGGATTTTTTTTGAACTAGTAAGACCTTACAACTTCGATTTTATAAATACACCTCGGAGACTAAGGAAGGTCAAACTTAGAGAGAGAGCTCGGTCAGAGGTTGAATTTGTATAAGCTTAAAGGTTGAGATCAGAAAGACCTTGAAAACCTCTAACGTATTTTCAGACTGTTTACAGTCGCAGTGGAGAATAAAGTGTATTGATTCTTCTTAAGTCTACATTGTATAATATATTTGAATATGAGTGTAAAGAAAAGTGTGTTTGAAATATACTTGTGATGCACTCTTCCATAAAATCGAATACGAGTTTATAGAGCCTCACTGTCTCATTCTTAACTTCAAATCTTAACTTCAAAAACATTTTTAACAAGAAAGAAAGGCCCGTAATAATTTTGTCTAGTTAAAATGCGTAAGAAGTTTAGTAATTGCAGATTGCTATTATCAGTAAGTTAATAGTTTATTGCTTTCATTTACGTTGCAGTTACACCGATTCCAATATTTCCTCAGCAATATCAGACTCAGAAGGTGTATCAAAGTTTCTATGATGCTGAGGAAATTTAATTATTTTTTAATGGGAAATTGATGCTATTTTCTACACTAACTTTTCCATAGCTTAGCATTTATATTAGAGAGAAAACAAATCCAAGAATCTCATTACGCGCTATGAAAATGGTTATTAATAATCCCTTGTAATTCTTAAACTTTTATAAAAGCTATGGCATGTACATCAATCAACTTATTTTCTAGCGAGCCTTTTATGAAAACCCTAAACCCTAACAACATGTGGATTAGATTGCGATTTAATTTAAACCGAAATGAATTTTTTTATACTCCAGTTATTTGTAAACAAATATAAATGACAAAAGAGACTATTGACTAGAAGGTATTACATTCCATATTTCATTTGACGTCAAATTCAGTAAACTAAAATTTATCTAGTATTAAAAACGCTAAATAATTCAATGGAGCATGGAACAGCTTACATTTAGATTATATCAAAATCCACACAATACCATATGATGAATGTATTGTCAAAATATTGTAAGCCTTTGTACACGTATTCTGGAAACTTTAGCTAACTAAATAAAAGTCTGTTAACTCTTTAAAGAACTTAACAATTTACATACTAGCTCACAAATATTTCAAATCTCACTCACCACTAACTAACGACTGGGGAACAAGAAGTTAAAATTAAAAAACACTGGGCATGGAGAACCTTGGTTAATATTTTAACAGGGCCTGAAAAAATTAGTTTCATTAATATCATATTTCCAAGTAAAATACAAATAAAAGTCATTGGGTGTTTTCAAAAATACAGAAGTAATAATACTTCACAAGATATTTATTAAATTCCATTCTCGGTTCATATATCATGAGGCATGTTCGATGGGGACTCTCATCGAGCAGATTTCTCAAGTATTGTGAATATACGTTTGCAGTTGCTATGTTCTTGTGTTCTTTATCATGTAAAGTTTAGCACATTGTTCTTGCAAAAAAACGGAATTTCAAATTTCTCAGTGAGAAAAATCCCTTCATAGCCCTGATCATTTTATCATTTCCTCTACCCAGCATGATTTGATTTGATTTGATTTAACTTTATTAGCGTGTTATTAGATTCAAAATACAGGGTATTCTGTTCTCCCATCTATAACGCGTCTTCCCAGCAATTCCTAACTATGACGAGGTCAAAAATAGTTTAGACATTAACAAAACTAAGAGAAGATTTTAACTTTCTAACGATTTGTGAAATAAGGTATTTCCTATTACTTACACTAGTTCAAAGTTTTCTTAGAGCCTGAGATTAAAAAACAAATCTGTTGAGAATAGAGCCTCTACTTTATGGAACAAATTATTTCAGATTTGTTTTGCAACGTCAAAATTTGTTACTGATTATACCTACGTTATATATCACTAATATTTTCAGAGCAAAACAATGGGCACTGCCCCTTAGATATTCGGGACCCCTATGGAGATACTGGGTTCTACTGTGAAAGGATGGGCAGGGAGACCCTACGTCTTCTAACCCAGGTCATCACTGGCCACAGCACTCTACAAAAACACCTTAAGACAATGGGTCTAGTATCGAACTCATCAATGTGTGCAAGAGGATGAAACTAGTGACCATTTCCTTGGGATTTGTGAGAAATTTTGCGTCCCTAGAATACAACACTTTGGGGGTCACACTCTGACACCAAACGAAACATACAACATCCCCTCCACCAGTCTGAATAAATTCATAGTTGGCACTGGGAGATTTAACCGGAATCAGGGGGAGGATAGTACGGCACATCAAATTCGTGTTCCGTGAACTTAGTAACTATGCCCCTCTATGGCTAGGAACTAACTCACACTTCTGGGGTGCTCGCGATAGGCCAATAGGCCTCGGCGACCGATTGTTCTGAGCTCTTGAGCAAAGTTCATGAAACCCATCAAATACATACATACATACATACATACATAGATATTCCATGTGCGGGACCTACTGATACTTAGAAACTTAGAACTTTAGTTTTCAATGACGTTTGGAGTTGGCTAGTTTTTTGAGATCTTGGCTCTATGATGCCATCAAGATGATGTTTCATTTTCTTTTCTGTTAACACTTGTTGTTTTTGTAAACAATTTAAAACTATTGAATGAGTTAGAGGAAATAAACTCATGAAACATCGTTGAGAACGATCACAACAATTATTAGTTTTAGGAAGATCTCTAACCATAGATTAAGATTGTGTGCGCATATTAAAAAATATTTCAGTGAGTGTATTTACCACTGCGACATATTTATTATTATTATTTTAACTACTGAACATTTTCATTATTATTTACCACTGCGGTTTATCGTTAAACACATTGAATATCCATCACTAGAAATATGAATTATTCCGTATGGCTCAGAGGAGAGTTCAAGGCTACTCAAATGAACTACAAACGATTGTGTTAGGCATTTCAAGAGTCAACTTTATCAGGAGTAAACACTTTTTTATGTATAAATTGAATATGCCTATTATGTTACCTCGATCCAGGAATCAAATCCACTTGCCCCACGTACACATGTTTACAATAACATACAGATTGCACTATCAAATAAGCTGGAAGAGGAAGGTCAAATATAATTATAATTACATTTTGTTTTCCTCTCCCTTTGCCCCACTTACTCAGAAATGTTAACTTACTGTATGAAAATACCGAGTACTAGATCAGGTGTGCGGATATCTCCTTGAAATTCTCTTTTTGAAATGAATACAATACTTTGTTTTATACACTCATAATTCCCTATCACTACATAATCTTTGGGGACAACAACTTATACACTATCAATTTTTTTTTGCAATTCCGTGGAAGGGCATTAGGGAGTACTGTATTTCCAATTGATGGAACCGGAGATAGGGAATGATTAAGTCGTTTCAATTCTGAGTTACACCCACCACTTTTGAGAAAAATTACGAACCTTGGGGTTTTTTGTATCAACCTCCGACATTTCTGGAAACTTTGGACTTTCTTAAAAGCTTCCTCCGTCCTTTAAACGTGCTCAATCGCCATATCTTGAGGTTGTTTATGTTCAAGTAGCCCAAATTGATCTGACACAACTAACAACCTGTTATTTTCGGATTTAGTCTAGTCCAAGGACGTCTATATGATTATGTTGTTTAATGATACATCTCAGATACCCGGTTGCATCAGAGCGAGGCGTGGGATATTCTTAGAACCGGGGATTCCGGACTCGAGCCAGACATAATGGAAAGGAAAAAAAGATTTTGAAGAGTTTTTTTTAAATGTTTGCATCGATTGTGTTGCGAAAGTTTGCCCTTGATGTAGAAAAGAGCTTAAAAAATACGACACAACAAAATTATACAATTTTTTCCATATCTTGATAAGTTCATGTCGAAATGGCACAGTTCCCTGGTATTTTTTTGATAAATAGGCACTCCCAACTGTCTCCCTGGCATTGACAGGCTCATTACAATTTCGAATAATACTTCCATTTCCGAATTTTCTCACTATTTCCCCTAAAGGGGCCTCCAAGACGAATTCAAGGAAGAAGAAGAATTGCCCTCATTTTCCTTTTCTGATTTCAAATCCTTGCAAGTAAAATAGAATACATTTGAGGACTAATATTTTCCATGAGATTAAATAGCAGGGCAGGGCTCATAATACACTTAGCCCTTTGCAGGCTCCAATGTACTCGAAGAATATAAATTTGTTTTAGGAGCTATCGACATAATTTTTGTTATTAGTTTCCGGTGCACACGGGTCGGAAATTTATGAGCTTAACCAAGTTAAGCAAAATGAAGGTAAGGATCCATCTCTCTCTGTCGTGAGTCTACATTCTACATTTCCGTTCCCCAAACTGACTCCCTGACACTGGAACATAATCTCATTAAGGGAACGGCTGTTCCTTAAATGGGACGGAGAACTGGAAACGTGTAATGTTATTAAGGCCTGATGCCTCCGTCCTCGTAATTGCCTCAACAACTACACTCCCTCCACCTACGCCTTTGGTCCGTTAGAGTAGAATAAAAACAGAAATGTTGGACCAAGTCTTTGTCCAATTTGATGGCACTGTTTTGAAATTAAAGGATATATTTTGTTATTCAAATTATAATTGTCCTGGCCCTTGGTTAACTGGGGGGAAATCCCTTGGGACGTTTATAATTGGAAATAATAGGCCAACATTTCCTCTGTAAGTTTTGTAACAATAAAATCGAATGATGCAATTGCTTTGATATTTTTTTTAGTAATTTGCATAATTGTGAGGACATTCCTCACCACGGAATTTCGAAAGTCGATATGGTCTTCTAAGACCCGAGGCGTAAAAGTTCATCTAACACGAGAAGGTATTCCAATTACTAAATTAAATTTTGAAATACACCAGAAGGGAATAATTTTCAGAAATTTTTATTACAAAACGTTGGACCTCCCGGAAATAACGAAACCCGGAAAGAAGTGTCCTAGAAAAATTCCCCCCAGGACACAGTTCCCCCTTGAACGAAGCACAACGGACTAAAGTGAGGATACTCAAATGTAAAGACGAAGAAAAATTCAAGACTCGTGGATCTAAAAACCCAAATTCAAGCTTAAAGTTTATTTAAATCTTTAATCATCCTCAAGGCTTTGTATCTCAGCTTTTAAATTAAATCATCCCTTTTAGCCTTGTAAATGCTATGTATATGTTAAGACCCCTCAAGTTTTAATCTTCAACGCTGCTCTTCCTTCATCCTTGATGGAATGTGTTTTCTTAAGGGTTCTTGCATGAATACTCTAATTGTAAGTCATGAAGTGGGTGTCCAATCATCGCTTTAATTAAATTTAAATGAGCTCTTGTAGCAATTTTATTTTTAACATTAGTGCTGATGTTTTTTAAACCATTCTGAACCGGAAGGATTTTTGTCCGGATACCGGAAATAACATTTCGACTAAGAATTTCTTTAATTTATTAACATTCTAAAACCTTCCAACAGTTGTCACAATTTCGTCCCTTGTCGGAAACCTCCTCTGACTATACACGAACGATTAAATAGTTCAAACAGTAACTTTAGAAAGTTTGTTTGATCATGTGACAGATTTTAAAATACTAAATGCTCCACAGCCCCCTCAAAAAAATCCCCTGTCGAACTTAAAATGAATACGACTCTGACTCTACAAAGAATGGAGAAAAGAGGAGAAAGTGCACCTGAATATCATTGGAAATGCCACTCTACCACTTTCCCCTAGAGTTGGGATGCTGAAAGGCTCTAAAGATAAGTTGATATTCGCAGTCCGTCTGTTAAAACTCCCAGACTTGAGGAATGAAGGCACTCGGCACTCTCTCTCTATATTCTGGAATAACCGATTCTAAAAAGCGGGCTCGCAAGACGTTCCAACTAAACCGACAGGCTGTATCCGAAATTCGGAGAACATGTAAAAAACGTAAGTAATGTAAAGTGCAATTGAAGAGCTGGCATCTAATATTAGTATGCAGAGATGTTAAATATTTATAAATGGGAAACCATAGTCCAGAGCCATTTATTCGGATGTTTTGACCCATTTTATAGAAGATTAAGGGGAAAGGACTCCAGGGACATTTCATCAACATCCCAAAAGTACATAAATTCTAATCTTTCATCAGCTTCCCTTCACACTTGTATACATTTTTAATATTTCCCCCACTTTCCTAATTATGAAATATTAACTGGGTGCACTAGTCCCAAATGCAAATGTCCTGCAGCCCTCTCGTATCCCATGCAACTTCTTAATGCTTCTAATGATGAATGAAAGTAGGAGTATAGCTCGTTAAAAACTGTTTCAAACTCGACCTCATTCGACTAGTTTTAATTTGTATGCAACTGAGATTCCGTGCGTTTACCAAATTTCCAGAAAGCTGGATTGTTGGATAACAAAAAGTATGAAATAAAGTTTAGCCCACCATTTCCATTAAACTAATTATAAAAAAAGCCCCGGAATATTCTAATTTCGTACTGAAATAATTTATAACCCGCAACCCTGTTCTACAATCATTATCAAAATAGCTACAAAAAAACATCAGCCAGAATTTCCATGCTTTAGTTTGTCAGTCAATTTGAAGGCTTGAAGGATTCCGAATAATTCCAGTTGTAATAATTTATGTTCCAGTTACAATTTGTTTTATTTTATTGTTAATGCCCTTTGAAAGTTGGGGTCGAGGTGATGGATTTAGGCCTTTTAAAGTACATGTACCTGCATCTACAATTCTTGAATAATTATCTCAAACTGTCCTCTTAACACGACCGACATCCTACATTCTAAATGACATGGACATGAGTATTTTACCCTTGCGGGTATTTATCAATCTGTGTCCCTCAGGGAAGACAGGGGAGCCTTATGGATGCACATGACTTTCTCAATCATGCAGAATATGAATTATTCCTGAAGTCCCGTATCATGGAGCATTCATAAAGTATGTAAGTCAAAATTAATTGGGCCCCACCACTCTCGTCAAAAAATTACCTTCATAATAGAAGTCCTCTCCAAGCTAACTAACACTAATTAATTTATGGATACTCCCCACATAGATCTCTATAGGCAAACGTACTAGTTTGAAAATAGTAATGTTAAGTACCCACCACCTATTACAAGTATCTACATATGATCCGCTAATGTCAGAGGCAGAGATCATATGCAAATACAAGTGTAGGAGCTGGCTAGGCAATAATGAGACAAGATAAGTTGGTGGTGGTGGAAGTGGCAATTAGAGATTTGAATGCATTGTCACTCAAACTACACCCGATGCGCAATCCACAAGCCCAATCCCACTAATTCCCTTACAATGCTCAAGACAAAGGGCTAGTAGCAGTTGAAATGACAAGACTCCAATTGCAGACGACGGGGGCGACAGGATCTAATGTGTGATATTTAATGATTCTGATATGGATCAAGACAAAAGGCCCTTTAAGTACTTTGAGATGTGTGAATACTATATCAACGGGTTGTAGACTTATATATCGAATGAAATCAGAACAGTGGTGGTCGGGTCGATCCCAGGATTATAAATTTGTGATGATGCATTGGAATTGGAACTTGGCAGAGTTTGGCATTCATCGTAGATTGAGGAAGTAGAGCATACGGATTTTCCGACAGGGAACTTTTCTCTTTTTGTTCATTTAGGATTGGGAATAGAAGAACAATGGATTTTAAGAGACTAAATCGGGGTTGCTCATAAACAGGGAGGTTGTGATACAGTGAGGCTTTGATTGTGACTGTAACAATGTTAAGAGCATTACTTAAGTCACAATCAGAAGCCAAAAATCCCCGTATCACAACCTCCCTAATAAATATCTTTCACTCATCTCCTCTCCTCCCTGATTCTCTTAAACAAAATTGCACTTGCGTAGTTTGTATTGTGCAGGGGGTTACAGATAACTCGGGCTTTTAAAAGTTTTTATAAAGCACTAATGGTAAAATAATGGAGGAGATTCAATGTGAAGGGCTCAAACAATATCAACGGAACTTTCTTACTAACTGTCTTCGTTTATGAATGGCTCTGGCACTTAGTTTTAGAGTGAGCTTACTTAGCTAGAGCTTTTATTAATAAAATCCTGGTACACACCACCATTTTAGAAAATCTCTCGGAAATAAGCCAAAGTTATATTTATTTTATGTTACTTGTTAAATTCTGTGAACAGAGAGGGGATCTGTAGAAGAATCCCCCCTTTGTCTACCTTTGAACACATAACAAAGGTAATCCCGAGTGATTGGGAGGACAAAGCTGAGGATAAGTCCCTATTGTACCGGATTAATTAGCCAAACCTCCTCCTTGTCATTCCAGTATCGAATTGTTAATTAGTTTCTCCACTTAATTATCCTTGCAAAATGACGTCTTTGTTCAAGGACATTGGAATCTCCACTTCACTCTGGAGGGGATCCCATTCCTGCCAATTCAAGATAAGCTCACCATTCTACCTACTCGTATATGCTAATCCCACATCCGCAAATTCCGAAATTCAAAACTTTGTTTTACCTTTCTATTCAAGCCAAGGTCCAAGACAAGTCGGATACACATTAAAATACTGTCCAAAGAATACCAGATAGTGCACATCATTTTGGATTTTCCTCAAGTGCTCGGATCCTTAATGGAATGGAATTTAATTTGTACTCACTCCTTTAGAGTCCCTTGGATGTGAGCCAAAGTGGCTAAACGTTACTAGAGCCAAGAGGAGCTAAGGAATTGGTTATTGTATGATACACGGATTTGCATAAAGACCTTCATCACTTTTGAGAAGTATAGAATTACCAGATAAATTTGCATGTTCTAATTGCTTTCTCAAGCACCCTAGTTAATTAATAGTACCTTTCTCTCTTATCGTGTTAGGCTAATAATATTATTTTAAACTTGTACTTACTCGTAGAGGGTGAGACCGTGAGCTGGAAATGCCGGAAGACAGGAGAGAAGGATGATCACCCAGGTAAGGACGATGGCCAAGTAGGTGTTGTGCTCAGTCCGGATGGAGATGGAGGCTACAGGGTAGACCACAGCCAGGAAGCGGTCCACGGACATGATGACAAGGGTGTAGACACTGACATAGGCCGTGACGATGATGAGGTACTGAACCGTCTTGCACCATGTCACCCCAAAGGGCCAGTAGCGGAGGACGTAGTCCGCCGCTGTGAAGGGGACGCAGAATATTATGAATAGGAGGTCAGCGATGGCCAAGTTGATGATGAGGATGTTTGTGGTGTTCCTCATCTGTCGGTTCGAGGCCACGACGATGACTACAAGGGCATTCCCGAAAAGGCCGACTACAAATATGATGCCGAATAGAACTGGGACGACGACGGAGACGATCCGCTCAAGGTCTTTGTTTTCGGTGAAATCCTGTAAATATTCAATTTAAATTAGATTATGCTTTTGTTTTTAAATAAACCAGGCTGGGGTTTAGTCGGAAGATTCGCCACAGAAAACGGAGATGGGAAATGGAAGCTAACGAGATCAAATTACAGCTTCTACGAAATTAATTAGGACCTCAAGGTGAGAATCTACCAACTCAACATCTGCGTTGCTCTAATCGCCCATGCGAGCTCAACAATTAGTGTAATGCATAATGCATAATTATAATTTTGCTATGGGTTGCAGTTCCACGTTTCCAAATCATCTGTGATAATGAAAACGGTCTCTAAATTCAAATGATCATTCGGGAGCAAGGCCATGTAGAACACTGGAAGTCATTACGAATTCCTGGTTCAATCATGACAAGTTACAACCTACGCAAATAAAGTAACATTGTGCCCAGTATATGGCCATATTTACAAACACAAAGGCCTTTGCTTGGTGTCATTTAACTTTACATTAGAGAAAGTCTTGACGAGATTCAGTTTTGGATTTAAGGCCAACTTTTGAGACATGGCTAGCTAATTTAGTATCCAACGAAGATTATTTTAATCTACACCATAACTGGTTTATTAGAATCCTTCTTAATAAAGTTAAAGACGGAGAAAAAGGGCAAAAGTACCAATGTTCAAATTGACTTGTCATAATTGATGAGTTTTTTGAAGTAAATAAACCAGGCAAGACCCTGGGTGGTGATTATGAATGACAATCTGTAATTCTCAAACCACCACCGATTAAGAAAGTCAAGAGCCTGGAGTAGTTGCCAGGACTTTCTTTATACTCCGTTCCAATTTCCAATTCCAACCCGACTGTTTACTCACGCTTGTTATGAACTCCCAAATTTCTCATGTTACTGTCAATTGAGAGTATTGAGACGTGTTTGTATTTGCGTAGGGGGAAATAATATTTTTTTATCCCAGAAAACGTAAACATTTAAGCCCTTAGGTATAGACACCAGAGATAAGTCACATAAGCAAACATTCCCTTATCGATCCAAAACACGTAGGAAAAAGAACTAAGTCTATTCTCAGCATATTGTTAAGCTCCTATACCTAAACCATACTCGAGCACAGTCAACTCTCCCATTACTGCCTACACACCTCCTTACTTTGCCCTTCGCAGATTCTCTGTAGATTCTCTGAGTGCCAAGGGATTTTTCAAATAATTGCTTTTTCCAAAAAAAAAAAAGAGAAAGCTTTTTAGGAGAAATAAATTGTAAGTAATATCTCTCGATACACTATTACATTTCCACAAGATCTCTACTGTGAACTTAGAAGAATTCTCAAAGGGGCTGTTCACAAAGTACGTGGGACATTTGTAGGACTTTTTACTTTTACTACTACTAAACACGAACACTACAATATTTTAGGATGATTAAAAATATACTTCATTAAATATAGTAAATTAATTTTGCAAATTTTAGTACGTTCTTATAAAATCCGGTTATTACCGCTGCAGTACGGATTAAAAAAAACTTCATCATGATAACAAATCCTGCACTTACTACCAACTAGAAATTTCCGGCGGACGGAAATTTCCGGTTTCCAAAAAAAGCTATTCCCTCCCGGTACAATTTACGAACATCCCTTAGCCCCAGATCCTTTGATAAAAAGGCATTAAGAATCTATGGACAGAGGTTTTGCCGACAAGCTTTTAACTGACCTCCTCGAGTCCCGTGTTTTTTAATGGACAAACTGGACTATGTGGAGAGTTGGGCAATTATTGATACAGAAGTGGTTGTACTTGGAGGTTAACAACAAGTGGCACTTGTCCGGATTCGCCGATGAACCATAATACTCCAGCTCCAGTTTCCAACCACGCCTCACCTCTCCTTCAATTAACCCTCGAGTACTTCTCTGCCTAGGAGAGGATCGTCTTGTACTTGTTGGCTCGGTTCGGAAAGCCTCAGGGACATTACCTATGAATATATATCACCCTGTTCCATGTACACACACGAGCACACTTTCGGATAATGCATTCACTCTCTTGAGAGATTTTATTTTATTTCCTAAGGATCTTGTACCGGGGTTTCAGTGGTCGGTATTTGGGCGGAAGCCAGTACATTACATTGTAGAAGGGATCCACACTAGAAACCATTTCCGCCACCGATTCCTTCCTTTCGTCCCTCCAAATGGTTTGGTGGAGAGGAAGGGACCTTTTATCCTTTGGCGTTTCTCTCCCATTACCGCTAAGGGATTTTACATTAGACGTCTTAACTCTTTTAAAGTCTTTTGTTGGCAAGGGTCCACACCTTCCTTTCGCTTCCCTGCTTTCCTCAATCTATCGAAATGGGGATTTGTGTGGCAGTTAGTATGGAGGAACTTTATGGAGTGATGGGATCGATTTTTAAATATTCTCGAGCAATGGGAAAGTTTTGTAACGCTCTGGAAAGATGAATTTAGTATTCAAGTCTAGGAGCTCCGTTTTCTTCCATTCATTCTTATTTTAAAATGCCGGTTGTACATGTAGGATTCGGTGATTGGGATTAGAAATTGATCTCTTTCAACTACTTTCAAGTAGCTTCCATATGTATTCTCTATAGGTGATGAATAGTAATTTAGAATTTAGGATTGAGCAATGATGTGATCCTTGTTTAAATTACACCTTTCGCCTCGACCTCATTTATCAGCCCTTAGAATAGGTGAGTCAGGAGTTTGAGAGGACTCGGCTCCTCAGCTTATAATCTTAAACAGAGAAGAAAGGGACAGACGCTTGGGCCTTAAATTAGTCTGAATCGTTCAATCTCATTTGCATCATTTGATTCCGGATCTGTTTCTTAAGTGCTATGAGCATGAAAGACTTGAAATGCTTGATCATCCGCTTCATTCGTACGCGATGCCTCAATCTTTCGGATTTCTCTGTTATGGTTGGTTCTAATTATAGATAAATAAGTTTGTGAGCATTCCCCATATTTTAGCGTTTCAACTTTGACGAAAGCCTTGTATTCGTAAATTCTGAGAGACCTAATTGGCTGAATGTTTGAGGTTAGGTCATTCAAGCAGATTAACATTAAGTTATTACTGTACTTGAAAGCAAAGTCTGAGCAAGGTCGTTTAGCTTCGAATGGCTAAATCCAGAGTGTTTACTTTAAATTCAGAGCCGACTTATAATTTAGTTAAGGCTAATGGAAAGGAAGCGAGGAAAGCCAGAGCTGTCCGAAAATACTAACTCTGTTATAACTTTGTTTGAAATACTAATCGGCTCACCTCATATTCTACACATGCATATTGAGCCAAAGTACAAGTTCATCATAAACAAGAAGCTACAAATTCCGAAAACTGAAATTATTTTATTTCGTCATTCCTGAGCTTTTGGAATGGAGATTTAAAAAGACCAAACTTGGGACTAAAGATCCCTAAGGTTTGAAGGCCTCCTTTTTGAACCACGTGACTATTGAACTATTTGGCTATTTTTACGACTCTAATAATATGCTTTTGTAACCAATTATATTGAGATATCGTCAGTCTCTGTCAATTAGATTAAAGCTCGCCGGTTTCCAAACTATTAATTCGACTTCTTGATGATCATAGCATGTCAAACTGATGAATCCTGAGCCATACATACATTCTGCACCCTTGACAAAGACATTGAGATCCTCTCGCGTCTCCTCTGAAGTGAATAGGCTGCTGCTACTTAAAATCCTCTTAATACCTTAAAATAATGGAATACATAATCCAATATTGTATGCCAGTCTGTAGTAGAGGAGCTCATAAAATATGAATTATTGTCACAAGTTCTCCCACTCTCTCTTTGGAAGTTTGTTTACAAAAGGGAATTTAATTTCCGTTCGAGTTCCGTTCTTTTGAAAAGCATCCTTCTTTTTACGACCGAATGTTGAAATAATAACGAAATCCTCATCATGCTCAAGAGCTTCATGAAAATGGATTCAAGAGGTAGCTCAAAACATTCATGCTTTAAGTTTTGTATTAAAATATATTATAGTGGAGGAGGTAAATAAAGCAATTTAAAATTACACGAGGTCACAGCTGGATCTTCGGACAGAAGCTCATCCCGTTTCCATTGTTCAACAATATATAATTCCATATATGCAAATCTTTGAAGGAAAGACCAGAATCTAACGACCTTTACAATTTACCATTTAGATACGACATCCAAGGGGTTGTTCATAAATACACTATCGGCCTGGCCAGCCAGCCGGATCTTACAAGTCCAACAGGGCAGAAACATTTACATAATTCCCTCTTCCCCATTGAATGATATTAGAAACTTAACTTTTAAATTGAAAGGCTCCTGAAACTTTTCGAAATAAGTCTGTTCCTTTCACCAGTCCAAAGCCTTACCTCTATCTTACATAAAATTTTAAAATCTTATCAAGCCAAGTTTATGTCCTTTAGCTTTAGTCATAAATAATAGAGATCAGGTGTGTGCAAGGTGTGCCATGTCACAGGGCATAATAATTAGTCCACGAAATTAATTTTAAACCGAAACCATTTCCCTTACCTCAAAAATAAGAGTGATACGATCTAGTCCCCCCTCCCAAAAGCGGATAAAAAAAAACCTACAGAATCCACAAAGACTAGATATGTAAAATTATACAAAGAAGGTTCATGGCTAGTCTGTGCAGAATCCTGAAGAAAGTACGATAGGAAATTAATAACCTCTTTCAAGCTTGATTTCTTTCCGAGTCAATTTTTCGTAATAAAGTAGCCTGGGTGGTGGGGCCGGGGGGGTGGGATGCTGACATAGTATCTCCGTAGCTTAAAAGGCCGTCCTCTAATATTTGGAAAGCAGTAGCTGGAATGAGGAATCCCGAGCATTGTTCTGATGCTGGTTCCAAGAGGGATTGAACATTGGGAAAGCGTAACGATCTCTTTTGTCTCTCTTACTCGAGATTCTAAACATTCTCAAGACATGCTTAAGAAGGAGGACATAGCAACTGACTCAAAGGGTACACAGATGCTTCCAACTTTTGATGTTCTCTCCATCTTCTAAATGAATAAACCGTTCAACGAAATAGTAAAGTATCGACTGTTCCGGGTATATGTCCATTTTCTGGGTCACTGGATGACATT
>JAQFYM010000991.1:0-42974 GCA_034694785.1 Agrenia bidenticulata
ACGATACATGGATTGGTTAAACGATACAGACTTAGTTCTATATACAACGTATTGTAATTTGTATAAAATTTTTTTAATTGTAATAGGCCGAATAGGACTGTTCTTTTGCATCTTTACACACTGCAGATATTTATTTGACGTGCATCAATGTGAGGTTTATAAGTCCCGTACTGAATGTCTCGTATAGGGGTGTATACCATCTTTAATAGTAGATGGATATTTTTACAAAACATTTTTAAACGTTAATGTTTATTTAGAAAACAGGAAAATATTAGTCAAGATACTTGTACATGTATAAATTTACTGCATGTGTATTTGCCGTACTAAATCTTGCTGAATTTATCTTTTTATAGTAACTCTTTTTACTGCCCTATATTAAGGTAGCTTTAATTATCCTATAATAAAATGCCACATTTATACTTACAATTGGTTTTTGTATATCTTGTGTACCATATACTGTCTTTTAATCTTTACATAACTAAAAACTTTATTTTTTAAGTCTGCGTCACAAAAAATATTTTGCTTGGTTTCTTATATAACAACAAATGTTTATGGGAAGAGATGTTTTATTGCCTTATAACATCTTTTATTACTTTATAATTATTTTAATAGTTTAAAAAGATTGTCATAGGACAAAATAATTTGTAAACAATGTCAATGCGATTAATAAAAACCGTATAAGCTTGAAAAGTACTTATTCACTGTAGATCTATAAGGTCTTTGCATAATTTTTATTGCGCAAAAACCACTCGTTTATTTTCAACGCAATAAAAAAAAAAGTATTTTTTTTGCAATTGTGCCTATTAAAGTTTTAATATACCCGGACGCGAAAAACCGGGGTTTGCGCCGGAATCAGACTGTTTTATAGAATTTTGCACTCGGACCCGGTGCGAAAATAGTAAAAAACATGCAGGTTTCCGGGTCCGGCTCATCCCTATATACGTTGCAACATATATTTCTTCTTGAAGGGCTTGTATGTGCTCTTAAAAAATTGTTAAAAATAGTAAACTAACAAAGGTTTAGTTTTTGGTATTTGCGGATGCCGTCATTGCAAGTTGTACAAATAACCCGAAAAAATAAATAAAAAAAACCTAGTATTTAAACAACATTTAATTTGATTTACGTCAAACTTCAGTTCTTCGTTAATATACACAATTGTGTTATAAGCGTTTTTGTAGGCGTCAAAACGTTGACTGTTAAAAACCTTAAATAATTGCTAATACGTTATATTACAGGCATGCTGGACATATTGTGAGCAAGTCGCGCGTAATTGTTTTCGTATTTCGTACTAAAGACAAGCTGCTTTCCTAAAAAACGTGAATACAGCCATAAAAGTGATATTAAATTATCCGCGATCTACTTATTCAAATACTTTTTTTCTTGTTCGATAAGTGTTAAGATATATTCTTTACGTTGATATAACACAAAAAATTTCCGAATAGTCGCTATGTACCCTTTTTTATGCCATTAATTCCATTTTCTGTTTTTCTTAGCTATTATAAGCAACAAATTTTATATAAAGACATAAGCAAAAAATACGGTTACATCATGCTTTTAGTCGTTATGGCGACTAAAATATAGCAAAAATGGCTAGACAAAAATATGCATGATTTCTCATACCGGTACTCCTCGTGTTTCTTACAACCAAATTATTAAAATCATTCAAAACACCTGCGAAAAGCAGAACTTTTAAGACTGAGCAATCAATGAGTTTTGCTATTGTTGGATAATTTAAGGTGAAATCTATAAATAGCTGCTACTTTTTTTGTTACTGGATAATTCATAATTGTAAAATATTAAGCCAATTTTTACTTTTAGTTGCACAATGATCTTTTGTAGTGTTAATGCATTATATTATAAAAACACAAAAAAAAGATTTACAGGGAATATGACTAAAATAAATATAAAAAGGTTGACATTTTTTGTATCAGATACTCGGGTTTGTGGTCTTTACGTTTTTTGCAATACATTTTGAGTATTGAAGTATGTAAATACAATTTATATTGTTAAATAGGGCAGAAATTTTATTGCCGAGCATTTTCAAGCATGTTTGTTTATATTTTGCCGATATCTTTACGTATTTTATCCCCATTATATAAAACAGTGTTTTAAGAAATATACTTATCTAGTAATGCAATTCTACAAATTACGCAAGGACTTATATCTTATAGATGACAAATTCGTATGTAGAACAAAATAAAAAAATAAGTTCCAGTAAGTTATTTCCTATAGAACAGCACATGCAGACAAAGAGGCATCGTGTCATAAAAAGGTATTAATAAGTAAGCAAACATCCCTGTTGGAAAAATACATAGATGTCAATTTATTTAAATCTTTGTTAACAATTATTGCAGGCAAATATACCAATTCACAAAGATATAAAAAAACCCCTTTAGCATGACTTCTTTAGAAAACTGTAAGCACGGTGAGATCTAGATGCAAATACACTTTGTAACAAAATATGTTGATATGGTATATAATGAGAATGTTATAAGGTAAAACAGAATTACTAGGCCAAAGAATATAGTTGTCAACAGATAAGACCACGTATAGCACCGGTAGATATGTTGTGCAGTTGGGGCAAGCGTGTTAGATAGAACAAGAATATTTTAAACCAGATCCTTTTTATACTGCATATATACTTGCAACAAATACTTAAACAGTTGCTTGGGCCGTTTTATACGCCATGTAACATTTATTGGCAAAATGCGCTTCTTTACACAAACTTATTGGCTACAAAAGGGCATTCGACAGCAACCGCGCAAAAAATACCTAGTGTTCAGTATCATGCATGCTTCATATTGCATTTCCTATCTATCACTGTAAGATATCGTGTGAAAAGGTACGAGTTGAGCATACAAGTATTAATGATACTTTTGCCAGCGTAAATTTTGTATTTATATAGGCGTTTTGCGCAAATACATTAATAGAACATGTTCCCTAATGCCCCGTTATTCTCCTAGTCAGGTAAAACACGATGAAGCACATGGCTCAAAAATTTCAAGTATCATAATTTACAAAGGGACAAAGTTTACTAGTTGTAAAAAAATAAAATATAAGATCAACGGCATTATTTGCCACCCTTTTTTATAAGCAATCAAGCAACTAGAAGTGTGGATCATTTTGTTCGATATAAATATACTTTAAGGGCAGAAAAAAAACTTCTTTTTCGAAGCACAAGGTCATCATATTGAAACGTCAACTATATTTACCAGTAAAAAAAAAAAAAGTTGGTAATCGCAAGCAAGACTTAGTAATATAAAAACCTTATGCTTCTAATGTATTTTTCTAGAATTGTGCAATTGAATATATAGATATTAAAATTAGAGTTTACATTGGCTAATGTAAAGACAATACATTTTTTACATGTGTCAAGCTAAGGAAGTTGTAATATTTTTGTATTACAAGCTGTGATGAGGGTGGGCCTTTTTCTCGATACAAGTCAATGGTGAGAGAAAAATGCAAATTCCATGCCGGTCACATCTGACGAATGCTTTCGTTTGCTGCAATAAATAGATTATCACATCTTATAAATTTTATTTTTTTTTATAAGACAGTATATCCCAAAAAAATCTCTTTCCTCAAACATTTATTTTCAAAAATAATATATTTTTGTAGAAATATTAATAATTCCCTAATAAAATATGTTTTCCCGAAAATTATAATAAACTTCTAAAAAATTTGTGTTTGTAAAAAAATGTTTTTAAGCTAACAGTATTGTTTATTTAATTACAAAAATATTTCACTAATAATTTGATTTTAAAATTAGAAACCCGCGCTTCAATGAACAGAAAAGAAAATAAAGGTTAAAAGTGCTGGATGAGTCAGGCGCATAATCTTTTTAAACCTAATTGTAAACAGCGTATTTGATCAATATCTTTTAATATGCTTTAAAATAAAAACTTTGTGGCAGTTTAAACACTGTAAAAAAAACAAAGCACTAGTAGGTATTCTAAGACAAAAAACTTAAATTTTACGACCTATATCCATTCAATCATTACAAGCATACCTTCATATCACAATCAGGCTTATATTGCACATCTTTATAATCAAAATGTTTAACTTTTTACTTAAATTGATTTCGCGTATAAATTGAATATTTGAAAGTATATTTTTTTAGTTTTGATGCTATTTTCCATATTTTATCTTAGTTTTTTGGATTTTAACCTGTGTTGCTTTTCAGTGGCATCAACTAGATGCAGACGAAGGGTAGATGACATTGTCATTGGTTTTTGCAATTTGCCAGATACAGTTTCAAGGTTGCAAGTATCACAATTAAAATATTTTTTTGACCTGCCTTACGAACAAATTGAAAGGCAATACTAGTTTTATCGTAAGCAAAATGTACTTTTGAGTTCTTATTATAGTGTTTTACTAGTTAGAAAGGCCCTGTAATTTGCACAATTAGTTTTTTTTGTACGGCAAACGTACTTAAAAGCCCATAAGGTGCCGCGCGCAATTAAATTAATTATTCAACAAATTTCTTAAGGCTTACAGATAGACTTTAATTTTTTTTTTGTTAAATTGACTTATTGTAATCACTTTCCTGATCCCTTGGAGATATCAGCCGAATTTTATCTTTTATATTAACGACGGGCATTTTTGTGCACTCGGTCGTACTTTTTTACAAATAATATGCAGTTTGGGGGCTATAAATCCTCGACTTATTTCGTAACAATCTAGGGTGAGACCCGATCACTCATAAAACGCAAAAATAGTCAATAATCGGGTACCCGATTCCGACTCGACGACTGAAATATCTAAAAAAACCCGATCGGGCAATTATCTTTAGAAGTATTACTTGAATTTAATACTTTGAGATTTTCCATTTTCTCATAAATATTATCAGACGTAACTGCAAAGAAGCAAAAAGTACCCGAAGAAAAATTTTGCAGGAATACCGCATTTTTGTACAAAAGCATGTTTTGTACAGCCTAAATAGAAGTTCTTAGCATTTTTTAAACCCAAAAAAGTTTTTTACGTATCCCTAGTACAAAAAGATGCAACATAAATCAATGAATATATAAGATGTAATGCTTAGTAGTTATTATTTGGATTTTTTATATTGAGTTTTTGTAACTTAAATAAAAAATGGTTTTTATTTTCCCCGACCCGAATATTACCCGATACCGACCTTGCCCGACCCGATTCCTATAATTCCTGCAACACCCGATTAGTTTCACCCCAGGTTATAATAAAACTTGTTGCTTGCCAAGATTGTTTTTGGTAACGTTAAATATTACTCATCCATCCTATTTTTTATTCTATGGCTGAGTGAATCTAAAGTCTTTAAATGTTGCACTGTATTCGTGCAAGCAGATTTGTTTTAGTGTGACTTCATTACGTATAATTTTTATAGATAAATTTGATATAACTTAGTTTTTTTTTAATGCCGTATTTTAAAAAATATAAGTTAGTATAGTTAAACTAAGATATAAAAAAAAAAAAAAAAGCGTATTTAAAGCACAAAGGTATTTAAAAAACAGTGTACTTATTTACAATTTGTGTATATTGCTTTTTAGAACAAATTTTATTATTGTAAAAATTAATTTATAAAAAGATTCATATGCGCGAATATTAAAGGAAAGAAAACATTTGTGCTAATATTGCAGTGAAAAAATATTATCAAAACATAATGTCTTCTAGTCGGTTAAATGACTACATTAGCGAAAACAACACCGTTAAATAAAAAAATTGAAATTAGAACGAACAATTAAAAAAAAAAAGATGATATTTTTGTTAAGTACAAATGTTAAAGACTTATGCATACAACAACATACTGGTTTTTTTGTATTAAATGCAAAAAAAACAAACACAAAATATTAAAAGAGTTAATATATACACTAATTTGTATAAAACGGCGCAAAAAAAAATACTTTTTTTTGTAATTCTGTATATTTTTTGTCTGTACCAAGTGCATTTATAATTTACGCCTTTAAAAATGAAAACAAAAGAAAGGTCGAAAAAGAAATACGGCAAAAAAAAACAACAGAAAAACTGAAAAAAACAAGATAAAAAAATTTGATAAAAATACTAGTTGCAAGACATTTAATGTGTTGTAACTATTGTTATCTACCATATTTGTTTTTAAAACTGATTATCGATTAACAAAAAGCAGCAAAAAAACATCCTGATAAATTTAAATATGTAATGTAAACGCTTGATTTGTAGCAGGCTACATGTAAATAATTGTTATCAGCACACAGTCTAGCACAAATGCGCAAGTATATTTATGCTTACCAAATTTGGTGCATCTTTACAGTGCAAGACCATTCAAGTCCGTTTTTTGACAAATCACGTTTGATAATTTTACTTGGTGTAGTTTTTTTTTGATGGTTTATAAAGACGAACTGTTACATACTGTAACTTTACGTTGGGTTTACGATAAGTGGGCGAGTAAATATAATGAGTTTTTTTTGAAAACTTAATTTTTTTAAAGACATTGCTGCGAAAATGAAAAACAATAAACTTTGATTTTTTTTGTGTGGCTGTTCGTTCATGCTTTCTATTTAAATCCTTACCAACCGGGTACAAAAGCTTGTAAAGTTTGTATATGATCTATTTTACAAACAGACTACAATGCATTGTTTTAAATTCTGTATCCGCTCATTTGTGTTCGTAAGATTACAAACAGGTAATTGAGACGCAGCTGTCTACTAGAAAAACGTTATCGAATAATTGCGTGTGTACTTTATTATGTCAGCAACAACGTGAAAAACTTTGTAGAAAAAAAGAACATATATATCTAGTTCACCAGTATATCTACAAACAATACGCTTATGATTAATGAAATATACTATCACATTGAAAATTTCTGTTGTATTTTACTTTAGTAAAAATCCACTAAAGTACTAGAGCTTTTTCTGTTGTACCCTAAAAAATTTAAATTACGCTGTCTGCATATAAATTCGACGTTTTTTGTAGCATTGTTTGTAACAAATTTGTTCCTTATCAATTAATGTGTACCATATTTATCGGGGAATTCTAACAAGCCTCAAAAAAATATATACTCACAAGAAAATTTTTGTATTTTTTTATTAAAAATTGCTTTGCATATAACATAACATTGAATATAAAAATGCGATAAAAAACCTTATATTTTTGTATTTGTTTTTTTTGATAAAAATTTCATTTTTTTAGTATAATGCATCCAAAAAAAAGTTTAATAAAGCTTTTCTTTAGTATTAACAATAAAAATATTTTTTATAGTGTCTAGTGAGTGTAAACTGGTAAAAGCTTGCAACTCCAACATATTTTTTTAGAAACAAAAAAAATATGTTTTTTGTAATATTTTTCGAAAACAGCTGCAATTTAAATATAATTATAAAATAGAGATTTTTACCACTAGTAATAAACAAACATGTTGTTATCATACTAGGCGTATTTTACATACAAAAAGGAGCCCGTACTAATATACCGTGGTTCGCAGTTTGTTTTTTGACTGTTTGATGGTCTTGGGTTTTGTTTGATGGCCAGATTTTAGCAACATAATATAGTACCGGTAACAAAAAAATATATGGGTAGGTTACAGATAACATACCATACCTAAAAATTATACCTTATCTCAACATGGGAACCCTAGAAGTACGCATAATTAATATATTAAAATGCAAAAAAAACATAACTACTATATAATAATAACAGATTAACACCGTATTTATTTTAGTTATGTCAGATATTAAAAATGCTGCTGTATTTACGCTAACAATTAGCATATATTTTTTACCTAAAAGTTCTTGAATAAACGTTCTGTACGTAATTTTAGCTCCGGAAATGATGCCCGTGATATAACTTCGCTGACAATTCCCCAAGCATGCAAAATGTAATTCAATGAGATGGTAAAACTATGTTTAATGATATTGCCACCCGGACATTTGGTCATTGAAAAGTATTGTTAAAATAGTATCCCGAACTTTTTTTTAAATTTCTGTAAGCTCAGGAAATTTTTCTAGAGTGTTATAGCAGAATGCGTTGGCAAAAAATAAAGTGGCAAAAATATTTTTAATTACACTTTCTGTCTAATCACAGAATTAATATAATACAATAATTTTAAGTAGTGTGTAGAAATAATGATATCAACTCAAAAAACGGCAAAACTTCGCTAAAGCAATTGCTCTATTTATATAATAAATCGAAGCCTTTTTGTACTTTTAGGATTTTCAATATTTTCTGTGATTTTATAATATTGCATTTTTGTATATATTGTTAACCTCCAAGCAAAAATTCCGCCAACGCCTGTTCATCGCTTATTTATATCAAAAAAAAATGGCTTAGACTAGCATCGCAAGCTTGGACTAGGCCAATCTCGTAGTGACTAGACCATCGAGCGTAGACTATGACAATCGAGCTTGGACACAGACAAACGAGCTTAGACTATGACAATCGAGCTTGGACTAGGACAATCAGGCTTAGGTGTGGCCGAACGAATGTTAATTGTGCTTGCGACAAAAAACGCCAAGTGTGTTAAAAGGTTAATCTGACAGAATTATTACTGTGTTAACATTGGTCGTAAGAAATAAACGTGAAATTGCTAAAAAGTGCAAAATTGATAATCGAAATGCTTTTTTTACAATTTAAAAGGCAGAAAATAACTATTAATATAGATAACTGACTGTAAGTATAACTAAATTTATGAAATAAAAAAGGTTAGCTGAATTATCTCTTTTTGGCTTATATCTTTACAGTTTTTTGCATTGTTGAATTGTTTTACGTGCAGCTGTATGTTAGCATGAGAACTGTAGAACGGTAATAGTAAGGTTTATATACTTTATTAATAAAGCTTGGGTGAGCATGTACCTATAGTGTGTATCTGCATTGAAGCCACCAAAGTGTTTAAATAGATCTAATTCCATATTTCATATCACATCTATCGTTATTATAGGAAACCTAATTGTAACACTATTCTTTTTTTAAGACAGTTGAATCACTTTTGAAAATTTAAAAAAACTAATGAATCATTTAAAAAGGTCGGAGGTATACATATGAATGTTATGTTACAAAAATTGCAAAGAAGACTAACAAAATCTATCTTATTTTAATTTAGTAAATTGATCAATCATCACACTGGTTTACTCTTTAAAGAATACTACAAAAAGGAGTTAATATTAGCTTTTTTATATAGCTAAGAAAAGACCGCAGAATACTACGATGCATTTTTTGTTAATTTTATATTTTTTTGCTAGTAAAAAATAATATAAAAAAAATGTATTTAAATATTCTGAAATAATTTTATGCACAAAAATGCAAAAAAAAAGGTTTCTATAATGAATAATTTTTTATTTTGGCAATGTATTTCTGGTTCCTATATTTTAGCCAAACAAGTTTAGAGCTTTTGTGAGGCTGTAAATACAATATGGTAGCTTTTTTTACTTAAAAGTAATATTTAGTAGCTATCTCCTACTAGTAAAAACAAAAAACGTATAAAAAATAAAATTATAATGGAGTAGAACTTTGACCGTATTAAAGTTTTTTTAATTAAAAAAAATATTTATTGACATAAAAGCTGCTCTTGGTATATAAAAGCGTCTGCAGGTAATGATAAACAGCCACGGATTCTCACCTTCGCAAAAAAAAATCGTTTTTTTTATTTCTGTTACGAACTACACCTAAAGGTTATACATAATCGCTTGCTAACTAAAAAAACTTCTTTATACGGTCTCCTGTAAAAAAAACTATAATTATTTAGGCAAATTTCTACGATAATGATTTGTTATAAATTATCTTTGCAAAATGCCTTATCAGAAACGTACAGTATTTTATATAATATAAAGAGAATTAATTGTATTATAAAATATTTTGTTGTTTTTTTTTCTTAAACACCTTTATTTTATTTATGCTTACTTTGTATTTTTACCCATAGTATTTTATATTGACCAGTGGGTAAGATTAAACATGATTTCCTATAGACTACAACCAAAATACTAAATTCATAAAAAAATTCATTAAAAAAAAACAAATTTTTTTATGGTCGACATTTTTTTTCTATGGGATTGTAATTTTGTGGAATTCTTCACTCACAGTACTTAATGAAGGCTTATATATATCTACTTTGACATTTTTTCTACGGCTTTATAAAAAACTATTGCGAATATTTAGCTACAAGTTTACAAGCAAAAATCCATCATAAGCGCTATGTAAAAAAATATGTAGTATATCATAACAATCGTTTCAAATTTCCTAGTTATAAACAAAGTTTCTTTGATACTAAGCCATTGATGCACAATGTCTCTCTTATAATGCAAAATCATAACAGTAGAAAATATTAAAGGCGTTATTCTATGCATTTGATGCTCCTAATTTTTGTTTTTATTGTTTTTTATTGTAAAATCGCTGCAAGATTTTTAAAAATATAAAAAAATGTTTCACTAACTGTTGAAGTACGATTTTCAACCCGCATATATTATAGAGACAGCGGTAAGCAATAACCATAATTTTGAAACAGCTTGTTTATTTTTAAAACGCTGTTAGAACTATTTGAGCACGCAGAATTGGCTTGTAAGAATAAATACTTGTAATTTTGTTTAGCAAACTGAATGCTTACGTTTTCTAGGTACACAGATTGTTTTTACATATGTCATTTGTATATAAAAAGTTCTGCTTGATCATATATTTTTCGTTCTTATATATTTCTCTATGAATTTAATAGTAGTATGTGAAAACTAAGGGCGTGTCTCTGTCGCCAAATAAATATGTCTTTCTTAGAAATATTTCTTCCCAGAGAAATATACCTTTTTTTTGCCCCTAAAAAAACTATCAAATAAGAAATACCTCAACACATATTCTTTATCGTCTTCCTTTTTTAGGCGCCTAAAAAAACAATATTTCTCAGGGAAGAAATATTTCTAAGAAAGAAATATTTATTTGGCGAAAGAGACACGCCCTTAGATTTTTATACATTCTTACTAGTAGTAATTATTTTGGACGTTGTCTTAACTTGTGTGAATGATTATTAACATGTTAAATACACAGCTTTGCTGTATCCAGAACATGGATACAGTGATTATCAATACCCATAAGAAAATAAAAATACAATTATAGTATCCATGGGTCGAAAAACTGTTTTACATGATCAAATAAATACACATCTTATAAATACAGTGATATTTTGTATAGGAAAATTCTTGGCACAAACTTTACCATATATATTTTCCTAAAGGTAAAAAAGATACAAAACCAAGTTTACAACCGTATTTTTACATTTACAACGAATATCTTAACAGCAGTTGTCATTTGCTTATATATCAAAAATACATAAAAAACATTTGAAGCGCATAAAAATTAATTTTTGCACGTAAAATTTTACTTTACGACTTTTAAAAAAGAGTAGGCATTTCAAAACACCCGAACTTACACAAAAATGAATTCTGTGCGCATTAACAGGTCAGAAAGCCAAACCAAAAGTGTAAGCTTTATAACTCATTTATATTTTTACGTTAAATATTTTAAAAGAAAAAAAGATTTTTTTATTCGTTAATTTACAATGCGTACGCATCACTTTTTTATACTCATGTACAATTTGCTATTAATATTACATTTCTACGTTTACGAACTAACTAGTTTTAGTCCGAATAAAGTGCGCATTAGAGTTTTTTTTCTTTCCAAAAAAATAGCTAAAACAAACACACACATCTGAATATATGCATAGTTGCGTTTTCTGTATGCACTTGCAGCTTATTTATATAGAAAAGTCTATGTTTTTTTGTACGCTGTATATTTTCTTGGCAAATACTGCGAAAAAAAAGACGTTTCTGCTGCACTCATAAAGTATACAAATAAGAATGTTTAATCTATGTTCTTTTATATAAAATTGCAAATAAATTTCAGCAAAATCTTTATTAATTACATTGCAAGATTTTTAGCTTAAAAAAACTTTACAAATCATGCTTTTTTTTTAATTTTTGTTAAAAATTTATATTAGAGCTTTTTTTAGATTTGCCGCCAACAAAACAAAAAAATTAGAATCACACAAGTTTAGGTAATGCACAAAATATACAAAAAGACTGGTAATTTTTCTTCAAAATCCTTGAATTTTGCAGCCTCGACTGTATATATTCAGTTGGCTTGCACGTAGGTAAAGCAATAATTTTTAGCGAGATTCTTTATTTTGGCTACATATTTTAGAATTTTTTCTATGAATTTTTCCTTACCTATAAATTGCAGCAAATTTGCGCCAGAAAAGAAAGACTGTCTGTATTAATTGTGTTTTTAATTGATGTTTTTTTATAATAAACAAAATCTTTAAACAGTATTTTATTACATAATTTACATACATAAAATTATGAGTTATACAATATTTGTTTATCAAAGAAAATTTTTAAACCATTTTTTATTAAGTTCGTACACATTAGTATGCTCTTTTATACGTATAAACGCTTGTAGTAAATACCGAAATAAATATCTTTTTTTAAATTGCTACGACACATAAAAATTTTTTGGCAATTTTTTTTTACAATTGTTGTGTATCTGTAATTATAGGATTGGCGACACATTTCACTCATTTATCTTTTGTTACAAAGTAAAAGTGTATTTTTTGCAAGGGTTTGAAAATGAGCTTTGGGAAAAAAGTGAAATTATTTGCTATAAACAACCCTTTTTCACTGGCTTTTTACAATACAAGCCGTTCTGATATATTTTTCTAGCATATAGAACTATACCAGAAAAATTAAGAGCACATGGGTTTTTTATATAAAAGCAATATTGTCTTTGTAAATCTTTTTTACTACAAAATGTACCATCATAATCACTACACTATTATTCTGGTGTTGTAGACAATACTATAGTTATTTATTTTACAACCAAAAAATAACACACATCCAATACACATAGGTCCCGCCAATATATACAATTTAACTTCCTCATACAAGATAACATGTCTTTTCATCGTAGTATAGTAATCAAAAGTTGTATTAAACACTCATAAAACAATGGAAATGATGTTTTTTATGTTGAGTATACTTGTACTGCTATTCTATGAATTTCTTGTACATACAAATATAGCTTTTCCAAAATTATAAATTTTGATATTGGAAAAAATATATTGTCGCGCTGTTCGTCTCTTTTAAAATACTAAACTAAAGCTTATAAAAAAATATTTAAAATAATTTATTTAGAAAAATGAATAATTATCGTTTCTTACCGAACAACATACACTATATTTAATGCTGTTAGTATGTATGGTATATTTTTTATATTGCATACAGGCAATCCCACCTTTTAAAGTATACGGTTTTTAGGGAATGCGGGCTTTGCCTTAGAAATACTGTTTGGTTAAAGGGATGACATTGCAAACATTGCAATTTTTTGTATCAATTTGCAATAAATACTTGTAGAAATATATGCCTTTGGTTATTCCTCAAACACCAATTAATCTTTTAGTTGTTCCCCCATATTGTGATTTTAAAAGCGATTACTTAGTGAAGCACCCATAAATATCTAATCGTAAAAAAGAGCTGATCTCGACGGTCCTGCGCGCATTCACTGTACCTTAGGTCTTCTTCGGTTTCGAGACTCTCGACGTTGCTTTGCGATGTAAACGTCTCTACCCCGAATAAGACATAAGGCTTGCTCCGGAGCGCTTCTTTACAGTCTTTTCTTCTCGCGGATTGCGCCGAAAAAAGGGTTGACCTCGACATCCTTCTCTTTAAGTGCATATACTTGGCTTGCATGCTTCCAAAACACCTTACCATGTTAATTTTGCACATGTTAAACGTTATTATATACTTTTATAAATATGGCTGCTATTTTTAAATATTCGTCTACATCCTCAAATTTTCATACTTCATTACGAATATAAACTAGTGCATTGTTTTATACTAAGGCATTTTCTTGTGTTTAAACGCAAACTCGTTTTGTATTTGCCTGTAAAGGTTTATACTGCTTGAAAAAGTTTTTATATTCTTGCATTTGATTATGTCATATGGATTCCAATGTGGATCTTATTATTATATTGGAAAACTGTTTTTTGAGCGTGATTTTTGTGCAACCTTTTACTTTTCGTTAAGCTTCCCTTAATGTTATGATAGCTTTGTCTACTCAACCTGCGTCATAGTGGTAGTACGGTGCTGTATATCTTGTATTTATCTGCTTGAATTTTAGATAATTCTGTACTTCTGTATGTAAGATTTAATTTTCATTATACATCTGGATTGCCTTGACTTATACTTAACGTATACTCTATGCAGGGCATTCAAAGGTAGTTTTAGGGAGGGGGCTCGAGCCCTCTTGGATTTTCGATACCATTTTTATCGGGGGGGGGCGGAGTCCTCCTTGTTCGTATTGCCTCTTGTGATACAAAGCTATATTAGGCTATATTGTTTTTTTTTGTAATAAAAAAGCGCCATTTTACGAGATCTAATCTAATCAATATTTAGTATTCAGTGGTAATATCCATGGTTGGATCTTGTGAAGTATGAGGGGAGGGGGGTAAGAAGGCGGGTTCATCTCCCCGTCAACTTTTTTTTGTAAGATCAGGGGGGTTCTGACTCTTAAAGAATGCAAACTTTCTTTCTTTTTGTTTTTTGTTTTCACAATCAATAATTTGTAAAAAAATAAATGTTTTTGATAAAACCTCTAGTCTTTCTAGGTACAGATATATCCTTTATAAAACGAAAACTCGAAAGCGCTTGTAAGCTTTACTTAAGTTACTGATATATCAACTAAATTGTGCAAACACTTAATATTATGGTACTATAACTAGCTAGCCGATATCTAAAAGCTACCCTTGCAGGGCTGTTGACGTGTCAAAAGCGTTTTAGAGCCAGCGTGTTGCAACACTTGCGTTTAGATGCTTTTAAAATATTTTGCTAGATGTATTTAGTGCCTGTACGCCAGACTTGTTTAACCGGGTTCTAGCTGTTTTCTCTGGATGCTAAAAGAATGTCACGCACTTTCATTAAGAGACAACAGCCCCAGAGTAAATTGTAGTACGGTAATACAGATTAATGTCGCGCGCCAAAACCGTGAATATGTGTTATTATCGTGACAGACTAACGTTAATGCGCGTAGTACAAAAATTACAAAATGTACAAATTATCATTGTAAAGCCTAAAATTCATACTAAAAATACTATTTTTTAAGCAAGTCAATAATATAAACTCTTATGCTTTTTTAAAATCGTTAAACTCCTTATGAAAAAAAAAAAAATTATTTGCTTTTTGATTAATTATTTGTGAATGCCTGATTAGTCTTTTCTTTGGCTCTGCACTATCTGGTCAAGTTTCTACCTAAGCATTCATAACCCTGATGTCACGATCAAGGCACATGGTAAGATATTGGCGCCCACGATAAGCAACAAACACAACAAAAATTGACTTAATACAAAAGCACATGACAAAAGTATATACAAACGCAAGCAACATGTGCAAATGCAGTCTAGCCGTGTTTGGTAGAATACCGGTTTGTATGAGTCAGGTGTCGAATCAGATAGGTAAGAAAAGCTAAGAAAAGTACTTCCATATTTTATGGTTACAAATATTGGCATTTAATGGTTTTTTATGCACAAAAACATATCGTGTTGACTATGTTCAGTTTTATTTCAAACAAAATTAATTTGTGTTGCGTGCAGTTTGTCGGTGTTTAAAATGAAAGCGCCGTGGAAAGTATGTCTGCGGCAAGTGTCACAAACAAAAAGCGCGCGATCTTACAACGCAGCAAAATGAACCGTTTTTTTAGACAAGTTGTATACAGGGTAACGAAAGGTAGAAATGATTTTCTGCGTCTGCGCTCAAACAGAGTTCAAAAAGAAAGTCTGGTTGCGGCTATACGCGCAAAATTGCAAATTATACAAAATCTGTTAAACTTGTTACTGGTCTCTCTTGCTATAAAGAATTAACCTTTTTATATTTTACTTTTTTTATAAAAATCATAAAAACGCTTAAAGGCAAACAATAACATAGTTTTCTACGCTTATGAGATGCGTGTGTGCAATGAAGTGATGCTGTCTTAGATGGCGTGTCTTGTTTTTCTATCTATATAAAGACCCGAAGTGATATTCCTTTTAATAAAATGCAATTACTGTATAGACATTTTATCTTATACTTAAAAGACTGCTTTTTTATTATAGCATATCATCGGCATTCACTTTTTTTCGCACACAAGTAATCATGGCACTACTAATTTTCTACTTTGAAAGGGTATTTTCTACTTTATCAATAGTGGTATGCCTGCGACGCTGATGCCTCGCATACGGTCGAAAGAGATACCTCGCATAGAACCGCAGGTCGTGTACTACGACATATTTATGCAAAAACACATGCGCAATATGATTTGATGTAAGTATGTGTTTCCTTTTATACTCATTTTTATAAAACAAAGTCGCACAATTATTATTGATTATTACTACGACTGTTACAGGCTACATTTTTTTAACATGACAAGTTGACGACACGCTGTAATACACGCGTATAAACTGCAATAAGTATGCTTTTTGCTACAAATAAGTGCATTACTAGAGTGTCAAAAAACTTTGTTAGGAAAATAAAAAAAGAATTTTCTATCTTTAAAAGTAAAAAAGTTTAAAACATAAAAAAGCCTAACCAACACAATCAAAACAAAAAAAAAGCGCTTTTGCAGACAATTTTTGCAACCCAGATTTTTAGGGGTTTTTTGGTTTAGTTTATTTAAGAAAAAAAGCAACCTATAATTTACTATTTAAGATTTGAGTAAATAAATTTACATTTACACAAAAAGGAATAGTTTGATTACATTGTTTTACGTAAATCAAAAATACAGACTACCCCTTTTCATATAGAAAGTTTTTATTTTTGGAGGACCCCTCCCCCTCCCCCTCCCCTAGGACAAAATGAGATTTCACGTCTGACTCCATGCACAAACTTTAGTCGTATAGCGGATGATTGCTTCTTAATTTCCTGAGGCCACATTAACCTACTAAAGTAATCAATCAACACAGTTACACGATTCGTTTAAGTCGACTCTAAAAGATGTATGCTAACAAGTATACCAGGATACGATGTATGCATAAAATTACAGTTTGTATAATATACCTTATCTTGTTCAGCACGTTCACGGCATGTCTCAATGACCTCTTTGATCTTTGATTGTAGTATATTATATCCAGCTGCTTCTATTTTTTTAAACGTTGTTACGGTAACTCTTGGATAATTGCAAATGCATTGCAAAGTCGTCCAAAGATTTAGTATCTTTTATCGCAAGACTTGTCTTTTTCCAGTTTTTTTTTTATCAGCTTATTCTTTCTTATCTTTTTTCCGTATTCTCAGTATCCGCCAAATCTGTAGACACACCCTCTTTATAAATTGTGAAACTGTTTGCTGTAATATTTGTATTTTTTTTCTAGCGGAGAACGCCGAAATGAGGTCGAAACTGAACATAAGGTACATGTATTTTGAGGTAATACAACAAAATTTTGACAAAAACATTGTTCGAAAAGCTAATTAGAGCAGTTTACTTTTAAAACATATCTTTAAGAGAATATGAAATAAATACAAAATAAAAGATTAGAATAGAATAGAATTTACAAAGAATCATACTTCTATAAGTATTACATATTACACAACCTTAATACCTCAGAAAGCATTTTTAAAGACAAAATGTCTTAAGTAAACAATATATATAAGAGACTGTTGTTTACCTTTTTAGTTTGATAACTTAATTTTTTTTTTCTTTAGAAAAATAAGATGTACGGCTTATTAAAAAAAAAAGGCTTTAAATATGGTATAGACAAAATAATAACATACTGGCAAAAATGTACTATAATTATATTTTTGCCTACATATGTACGCTTTTTTTACAGTCAATGATATAATTTTTAAAAAGAACGCGTAAATAACTTTAAAACACATTTTATTACGTATATATATAAATCATAAATAGAAAATAAAACTGCGCACATATACAAATCTTTTTTTGCAGCTACTGGCAATGTTTATTCTTTTGCGGAATATAGTTACACGATTGACCAATTAATAGAATTTAAGATATTGACTTATAATTTTTTAGCAATATTTATTCATATTATTTAGTTGAACCATTACACAGAAACACTTTAGGTATGATTTAAGACACATATATGATGTCAACTTTTTTATATCTGTATAAAGTTGTATAAAAAAGTAAATAAGGACTTAAATCTGCAAAATAAAGAACAAATTTTCCTATCTTTTTAAATGAATTCTAGTTCTATTCTTAACAGTAAATATTGTTTTGGCAATATGTAGTAGAAGTAATATGCATAAAATATGACCATGATTTAATTTTCCCAGCCGTATATACCCTTGAATTCTGTTTTAGTTTATTAATTCCTGTTTGACGACTTAAAAATTTTCCATGTCATTTTTTTGCCAAACAAATCAGGTGAGAAACCATTTTAAAGTGACACTAGAAAATTTCTATTTTACTGCAGTTAATATTTTTTGGGTCCATTAATAACGTCCTTTTATAGATCTTAAAATAAGTACATACATCATATGCTCTTGGGTTTATTTACAACGGATAAAAATCTCTCTAAAAATAAAACCCTTTTTTTGTTTTTTACATAATCATGTTCTGTTCTAACGTTTTAGTTGTTACAATTTTAGCACAATGTAAAGGCGGTATCTAAGTATATAAAAAATGTCGCTGATATTTGAATGCAATATAAAAAGAGTATAATTCGTACTATACGCGAGTAACTTGTTGCTTTCTTTTATTTACAATATAACATAATAGATATTATGCAGCTAATATAGGTGTCCAATGCAGTGATTTTTTTTATTTGTACAACTTCTATACAAAATAAAAATTAGAGGATTGATTCTGTAGTTTAAACGCTCAGCCTGTCAAAGAAATCCTAATATATTACTTTTAAAAAGCTAAGAGTAAAAAAATAAAAGTTTTTTACAATAAAAAATGCACTTTAATGTATTCGGAGAGGTGAAAAAAGATATATAGTGGTTTCTTTTTTACTTGCATTGCGAAAAAAATTTAATATGTATGAATCTGATATTAAAAATTATAAGAATATTTTATATTACTACATGTTTTACAAAAATATAAATTACAAAATAAAAATTGATTTCTTCCGGGTAAAAAATTTTTATACAGTATATACATATTAATATAGGGGTACTTTTTTGCCGCTTTTATTGTGTATTTTTGCATAAAACTTACGTATATAGTAGAAATTTATAAGCATGCCTTTATTGAACTTTTTTATATACAGAATCAGCCTGGTTTGTTTTTCAATTATTTTTTTCGGGCGTTTGTTTATCGAGCGAGTTTCCCTTTATTGTCAAGGTACGCTGTATTTTAAAAAATACTAATTGCAAAATATAAGGTTAGATAGTTTACTTCAACTTCAGGTTATTTTTCTATAAAAAGAAAAAAACAGTTTTTTTGTTACATTTTTTGGGGTTAAATATAAATAAACACTTTACACAGATTTTTTTAATAAAAGAGCACATTTTTTTGTAATTAATAAGTTTTATAAAAGAGTTTTTACTATAAATAACTGCTTGAAGCACGTAATTATCAAAGATGGCGCCCTTGCAGAGGCTACAAACAAATATCATTATTTAAAAAATGCAAAAAGGTGCTCATAAGACTACGCTTGTAACGTGGTAATTGGTTGGCAAAATTATCGTTTAAGATTTTCACATTTCGTTGTTGCAAATTGATATGGGCATGACTACAAAAAATACCAACAGGATTGAAAAGCAAAGCGAAATAAGTCACGTCTAATCAATTTGGTTAAACACTTAGTTGTAGTGAGGAGGAAAAAGTGATTTTACATTTTGCCCAATCTTTGTAAGTTTATAGTAATAAAGTATCTGTCTTTAACAAAAACAAACAATTTTACAGCATTTGTTGTATGTTTTTCGGTAAATTTATTTAACAGTAAAAAGTTCGTGAACAATGAAACCTAGTTTTTTTACGGTAAAAAAATTGACAATTTGCTTTAACATACTGCAGCCGTTCATTAAAAGTTTGCATCCGGTCAAATGTGTTATCACCCTAGTTTATGCATTGAAATCTAGTTTTTCAGAGTTACAGTCAAAGGAAAAAATTGCAAACTTTTGTAGTATAGGCAAAAGTAGCGTAAAAAAATTATTTAACTGCGTTTTCTATAGTTTAAAAGTATTTATATTATCCGCGAATACCAAATTATCACGATTTAACTTTTTCTAAAATTGAATAACTTTATAACATCGTTATCAAGATAACTGTATTGCGAATTATTTTGTTTCGAGTGTACAAAAAATTATTTGTCTAACGGTATTGATTTACTGAAAAAAAATTCGTTTTTTTCAGATTTTATAAAAAAAAATACTGTATGTATATACACTAGAAACTATTCAAATTTGGTTTCCAAATTATTTTGTTCTAAAGGCTATTAAGAAGATATATACTTCTGCCGTTCAGAATAAAGTTTCCGATTTGATTTTTAATGTGTGGATAAAAAAAATCAAGTAGGAAAATAAATAAATAAACAAGAAATACGCGCAATACACCAGTTGTTTAGCCTGTATAAAATTAATTATATTAATCCGATTTTACTCATTTTTATTAAATATAAAACAAAAATGTCAGTAAGCATTTTATTGAAACAAATTTCCATAAATTCATACAAGTCTTTGTTTATGGAGGTTTTCTGTTGTGATGTTTTTGTTTTCGGGGGCATATTTCAAAACTGTTTTTAGCCCCTAAACAGGACTAAGTTTTTTGCCGAAGGTGATATGTCTATAGTTGACCAAAAAACTTTCCTTAATTACTGTAAAAAGCAAAAAACTGGGATAAAAACTGCAACCAAAATATCTTGAATTTTTAGGAGTGAAAAATCCAGAAACAATATGTTCTTTGCCAGGAAAATTTAATTCTAGTAATTATTCTTTTATTGCAATAAAATGATTGTTTTTCCGTTTTAAAATGTTTTTTTCTAATATAAAACTATTTATAAAAAATTAAAAAGTATATCCAGAAAAAAAGTTATCTTCAACCAAACAACCATGTTTATTTGCGTTTTTTTGGTAACAGTTTTTGTAAATTGAATATAAGTAGTATGTATAAGTTGTATTTTTTACGTTGAATACAAGCAGATGACTATAGTTTAGCCAAGTTTGGTACTTTATAAAAATCGATTTGTAAATTTAGGGTATATAAACTAAGTGTTATAAATTTATAAAGAATCATTAGATGTAGCAACGTAATTACTAACGTTGCAAAAAATATACTCTTATAACATCGCTTTTTTTTACTTAGTTTGCATTTATAAAGGTTTTTTTATATTTGTTATTATAAAAAAACGTATATTATGGTATGATTGAGACATAAAAATATTGTAAGCGGAAAACTAAGTATTAGTGTGTACATGTTAGAGGTAAACCTTTATGATGATTTAAACACATTGTATATACAGCAATGTTAAATATCTACAATGGAAATTCTACATATAGGTTATAATTTACAGCATAGATAAAATAACATAATTATCCTTCTAAAGCAAAAAAAAGAATTTTTTTTAAACTAGGAATACCGGGTTGCACTACAACTAAAAAAGGCTATTGTATCATTGTTATTCTTGTATATTAAATAAAATTAAAACTATATAAAATCAAGTTCGACCGCTATAAGAGGATATGTTCAAAAAAAAACTTCGCATTTTTTATTAACATATAAAAAGTCCTCAAAGCCACTTTTATGTTTTTTTTACAACAAAAATTACAAATTACTTTTTTGCTACAGTGTTTCTATACCAAGGTTTTTGCTTTAGTATGTTTAAGTGTACGTAAATAACCACTAGTTATTTTTTTCCCCTTAGTAATTTTTTTTGCTTTACTTCTACCATTGGTGTAAAAAATACCAATTAAATTACCCCTTATGAATAACCAACATTGCGGAAATAACAGTGGTTATACAAAAAATTTACGCAATATATAACTGAACACAAAATGCGAAATAAAAATGTAAATACATGATATAAGTGTATTGGGCAATAATAACATTTTAAAGATCCAAAACTCACTTTAGAACATTTAACAAGACACAGGATACCAAGACTGGTTATATTATAGTGTAGGTTCAATAATCTATGACCGTTGCAAAAAATTTAAATGTGAAGAAGAGGATATCAAAAAAATGCACAGATTTATGTTTCATTTTTTGTATTACATATGATATATGAAATACAGATGAGCATCACCAGATTGGAAACATGAATAATTTGACATACAAAAAAATCAGAAAGAGGAAAAGAAAAGCTAATTTAAAACAAGTGGAAATAAATGCGATGATAATAGAAAAAGTACTAAAAATTATATCATTGAATCTATATAAGAGAATGAGACTGACATCCAAAAATCTAGTCAAAATACGCCACATGTAAAAATCATAAAAATTGTATGAATAAAAACAAAAGCAATGCATATGTTATTGCCGATATTGATGTAGAGATATTACATACAAGAAACAACAGGTAAACCGTAAAACAATGCAGTGTCAATTAGAAGTCTTTGTTAAAAACATCGTGCAATGACAACAACTAGAAAAAAGCACGGAAGCATCCTTAAGCACTTAGTACGCCTATAGGCTGTTGTTTATAAAGAGAAAAAACAAATGAACTTCATGCATCATGTTAAATAATATGCATTTTGCAAAAAATGCTTTTGCAAAGAATATCAAAGTGCAGGGTATATAACAAAATAAGAATGAGATAAATGGCAAGGTCAAAAAGTAAACCGGCTATATGGACAAAGGCATAGCTCAAGATCAAAGAATGTTGCCGACTTAATTTTGTTGTTGTCACATATACAAAATCAAATGAAGAACACTTCATAAAATAATGTAAGTGCTGATAGCGCAAAGATTCCAGTTTTGCCATTAAAAAATATACTAGGCTTCTACAAAAGCCTTGTATTATAGATACATAAAAGACACGACGAGGTCTTTTAATATAGGATACTCGATTCGTGTAAGAACAAGTAATTTCCTTGGTTTTTTAGTAAAGTAAAGCACTTGATGTCAAGACACTAGTGTTGTTTAATAAGAAAGAAAAAATAATGGAACCACTAGAATAAAGCAAAATTTTTATAATTAAACAAAAAATTTTCAATAAACAGTTCGTTATTTTCAAAAATTGTAAAGGCACGAATCACCCACTAAACAATAAAAGTAAAAATTGAGGAATTTAGTAGATACACCTGTAAAATTTACTGGCTCAATATAGTGATTTCCTGTTTTTTATGTGTAGTTTTACAGATGTCTAAATATTATGTCAAGAATAATGTTTTACGATATTTTATGTTTATGGTTATATATGTACAATGTATATTATCTTAATACAATAAATTGTGTTAAATTTTTCTAATTTCAAGACATTTTTTTTATTTAGAATATCTCAATAATCCATACAAAAAAAATATAATAGCATTTTTTAGCTACTGATTAGTCTTACGCTAATCCATAGACATCCTATAATGCAACAAAGTGATTTATATTTTATTCGAGTACCCTCGAAGCTATTCTAAACATTAAGAATGTTATGCAATAAATAATATGGTAGATTTATATGGCTTTTGTTATGTAACTGACGACATTTTAACTAGTTATACGACGACAGCTTAGCTTGTATTCTGATTGAAGTTATAGCAGGACAGCAATTTTTTACAACTCAAACTGTGGTTTAACATGATTTAATCTTTTGAAATAATTTTTTATTGGTCTATTTACTACCTACAGAACAAATTTACTATCTAGACTTTTGCCGTGCTGCCAAATTACGTACAAAATTACACTTTTTTTAAAAACCCCTTTTATAAAACTTGTGTTTCTGTTTGTTTTATATACGCGTTTTTTAACCTGACGTTTAAAGGAAAAAATATATTAAACTTTCTGTGCGGGAAGTATTCTGAGTCCATTTTTTAACGTCAAAAACATAATAAAATTTACGATAATATTTTTTGTCGCATTTTAAGGTAAATAAAGTAATATGAATTTAGATAGTTTTTTTGTATAATACAGCATTACTATTAAGGATTTTTTATAGAAAAATAATTCGACACTAAATATTCAATTTTTTTTTAAAACTCGAAAATAAAGTGGTAAAATACTGGATACGCAAATTTCTCCGAAATGAGGTATTTTGGAAGCCCTAAAAATATAGTATATGTTACTTTAAAAAGTAATGATAAACTTTATAAGCGTATAAAGATATTTTAAATGGACAAAAAAAATTATATTTTGTTAAGAGATATGAATAAAAAAATTTTTATTTAAAACTTAAATGCATATTATATAAAGGGACTTTGGGGGGGGGGGTGCACTTTGCGCCGAATGTGCATTATAACCCAAACGCATAAAGAAAGCGTAAATGGAAATCTAAGTACACAGGTTTGAACATCTACGGAAAATACATTAAACTGAATACTCCTAAAAAAATTTAATTCAATTAAAAAAACTTAAAACAAAAAAATCAAGTAAACAAACAAAAAATATACGCAGATACAAAAAATAATCACCGTTTAAGCAGTGCTGTGTAACCTATTAGGTAAGCCTGCAAGGTTAAGGGTTAAGAGGATGGTTTCTGTATAGTAAAGAAAAAATATAAAATAAGCCTATATGACAGTACAAAAACCTAAAACAATTAAATTTGCATGTATGTATATGTGTATATGTTTTGGTCTGGGTTGGGGTAGCTGTCGTTGTTTCCTTATCAATAGGGTTGTGAGCAAAAAACAACTTAGCGCAAAATGAATCACTGCGCATGCCTATTAAATTCCTTAACCAGGAAGTGTTCGTTGTGTGTAATAATGGATGCTTTTATACTTAAACAGTGATTAGTAATAATTCCTGTAACTTTGCTTATTTTTTTTATTTAAAAAACTTATTTTTTTTTTAATTTTTTTTTGGATTATTATCACTAAATAGATTTTTTATGGTGGTTTGATAACTGTGTGCTTAGATTGTCAAAAAAAGCTTTTTTTATATGTTTGGGGCTGAGTGCATCAAGCTGACAACATGGAAATCATGCATTGTTAAGAGATATATATAAATAGGTTTTGAGTAGTGTAAATATAAATTCATATTATATAAAGTGACTTTTGCCTGTAACAGTTCCGAGTGAAATTTGTCTTCCCCATTAAAAAACCGTGTCGAAATTTTTAAAGTTTAGTTTAACAAAATACTTGAATGCAGTATAAGTTTTTTTCGCTTCGGTATCAGAATATGGTTCAGTTGTCTTTTTTTTGTATTTTTAATTAGTTTCTTCTAGATATTTTTAGACATTAACCGCTCCATATACGAATTAGGGTTTCCAGTTTCGAGATCTCTAATCTCGAATCTCGAGACTCGAGGCGTTTTTCGATGTTTTTTAGTGTCAAGAAATCTCGAGTGTCTAGAGAGTCTCAACATATAATTTTGCTATAAAACATTATAGTTAACTAGTTTTTTTACATTTATTCCTTATTATATGCAATGTTTATTGGTTTCTGTAGTATTTGAAGAGTTGCACTGTTTTTATTATATCTACTTTGGTATTAGCATGAGAAAATCCCAAAAAGTGTGTATTTGTATTGTATTTTTAGTCAAAGCTTTGTATATATGTTTAATTACCACTTTGTATCCTAAAAAACAAAAATAAACCATAATTTTTTTACAAATCAAACAATAAAATAAATGCCCTTAGAGCTAATTTTTTGCTACAAAAGTATTTTATTGCGGTGCCTAAAACATGAAGAAGAAATCTAATCGAAAAGAATTACTTAAGCAGTTGTTTTTCCGTAAAAAAATAGTCACAACTAAATATTTAAAGGCATATAAAGTTGTAAAGTAACTAAAGTAGTGTAATCAAAGAATTTGATGTTCTCAGTTTTATCTAAAGCGTTTTTTTAAAAAGTCAAGTTCTATTTGATATTAGTTTATCCCGTTATAGTTATCCTACAATGATATAATATAACATAAAATATCTATTTTATGTCAACTGGACTACATATTACTGTATATTCTCGAAAATAAGCACGACCCATGTATTTAATAAACCCCCTCTTAGTAAAAAAACTCGAAAATATAAACTTTAAAAAAAAATTTAGGTAGTTAAATATTTAATTATTAGTTAAAGTTCCGATTCATAAACAAACAAATCATCAAGTTCATATTCGTTTTTGTTAAAGCAACTGATTTAAATAAACTTATATCGGTTGATCTTACTAATTCCAATAGAAATCTATGTACCCAGCCACACATCTGCTCTTTACTCGGCACAACATTTTCATTCCAATGACATTGCTCGTTTTTTTGCCATTTTTTATAATGATCCTCTATTAAAGCCTTAAATGGGCGCATCACGTCTACATCTAGTAGCTGTGCCAAATCTGTATAACCTGCAGGCACGAAGATTAAATGGAATTCTTTTTTCACGCAATAATGCAATAATTGACGTTCTTTTATGGACTGAAAACCCATCCATTAGTAGTAATTTTAAATGATCATTGTTAAGAAGTAAGGAAATGTACTTTGTCATAACAAATTCATCCACCCAGGCATTCTTTTGCATTTCAACTTGATATTTTTTGCATTGTCATCATTAAATTTTGGCTTTCTCACGCCTTGCAATACAAATAATGAAGGACGAAGATTCCTAACAGAAGAAATCGTTAGCACTGTAGTAAATCATACTTTTGCATGTTTGTTTTTCTTTATAGGTACAGTCTTCGACCCTACTAACTCAACTGTTTTTTCAGGAGAAAAACCAAAAACAATACCCGTCTCATCAATATTTACACATGACAATTCGGATATTGAATATTGCTATAGTATCCGCTATCTCATGCTAAAATTTATTTTTCGAATTATCATTTATTGAATTTCTTGTTCTGGTAGTGCATGACTTCCTCATTGAAAGATGCTTTCGAGAAAAAAATGTCCTATCCAGTAATTGCTGAATTTTGGAAACGCATGTAATTTATCTTTCATGGTATTATATATGCTCATCCCTTCATATTTTATCCATCTATTACTGCCGGCAATTCCACTGCTTCGAAGATCTAGAATTCTGTATATAAAGCATCTTCAATTTCTGGAAAGATCGGTCGAACCCACTTACCGCCTTTACGCTAGATGTTCTTTGGCCTTTAAATTCTGCTAATTATTTTTTCCATCTTGATAATGAGCTTCTGACGATCCCGGCCTTATTCGCTACATGTGATAAAGATGTTTCAGCCATGTTAAGCTTATTCACATACTTAAGCTTTGCCTTATTTGTATACTGTCTTCTTATTGGTAAAGATGGACATTTTTTTATTTATTGGGGGGGGGGGTTATAAATTCAAAAGTCTTAAAATAAGCACAAAATTTTTTTTACCCTGTGCTTATATTCAGACTATACGGTACATGATAGTAGCAAAAAAAAGGAAACTTGTATATTTTTACGATTTTTATCGTGGTTTGTCGTGTAATTGTCTGCTCAATCTCGATATATCTCGTTATTTGAGCAACTTGAAATCTCGGCATTTTTAAGATCTCGAGATCTCGCTTGAAAAGAATTTTTTTCTATATGTTGTCTCATGAATCTTGAGATCTCGAAATTGAAAACGCTAATACGAATACACCGATTTGATACAAAGGTAATCATATGCGTTTTCTTTGCACGATCCTTTCAATGGTATAGCATTATCGACGAAATTGTGCTGATTTCTAACCAAAAGGTGTCTCCAAATACAATACGTATCTTATTTTATATCTCAGGCTATTATAAATATTAATCTTTGGCTATCGCTTTTATTTAAGTAGCGGCCTTGATTTTGAACGACCATTTAATGTAACCAACTGTAGCATCGATCGACATATTTTAACGTTGCTGGGCTAATATACTGTAAATATATTATAGAAATATATTCAAATTTTTGAAAATTATAACAATTATAACCAGTCATTTTTGAAAGTAATTAGACGTTGCAAAATGCATATTATTTGTTTACTGAATTAATGTGCTGAGCATCAAAAATTGTCAAGAAGATCTCTGTATAATATTTTACATGAGTGTAGTAAAAAACACACAAAGATTGCATAAAAAGATATACCTCTTCCAGTTCATGATCGATAAGTTCTTTTTCGGCAAACAATAGAAATTCATTGTTAACACGAAAAAATCTATTTAATTGAATAGCCGAAATTTAGAATAAACATTCTAGTATATATGTTTTAGATCGATAATATAATTCATTTTAATTTGACTGAACAAAAAAATATCTAGTCATCGTCACTTTACACATAATAATAAAGCAAAGATGCTATCAACGTATTTATTGTAGGGGGTACGATTAGACAGTATAAAGATAAAAATACCATGGTGTTTTAAAAGCAACCTATACTACAGTAATTTTTAAAAAAACTATAGCTTATCTGAACATGCCCTAATTTGTTAAGTTTTTTTATATTTTTATACATTACTAATTTGAACTTTATTTTTTAATTTTTGTTTTTGCATGATAATTGAAATAATGGGTATTGTGACAATCTATACAAATTGAACATCTTCTAAGCTAAATTAGGAAATTCAAACTAAAAAAGAAAAAAATCAAACTAAAAAGGCAACAAAACAGACTAAATGGTTTTTTTGTGTTTAAATCCGAACTAAATATCATTTTTTGAATAAAATATCAAGACCTTAATATAAAAAAAATCGACAAAATCAATTAAATTTGTAATATCCAAAATACAAAATTTGCTTTCTAATTTTACAAAGTATTGCTAGTACACGAAAACAAATCAGAACATATTCGCTTATGATTCGAACCTTTATTATCTTTTTTTGTCGGGTTGGGACTAGGGTTTTTGTTGAATCCGAATATTTTTAGTTTCCGGTTTATTTAAAAAGCATTTTGCAAACTTTTCGAGCTATCCAAATATTTTTGATACTAGACTGGTTATTTACCAAAGCTAAAATTTCTAAAAAATCATTATAGAACGTGCTTATGAGAATGATATTCATAGTCCCAGAGCACAATATTACTAATCGCTACTTGTAGTAATACCATGCAAGTTAGACATGGTAAAATACCAGTGTAAAAACCAAAAACAATATAAAAAAACAATGGATAAAAAAATCATATGGATCGAATAATGGGTAAAAATTTGCCTACGGTGAAAATCTGCGCATCCAACAGAACAGATAGAATAAAATTCGCTTTTCGTCTGATGCAACTTATATCGATTGGTGAAAACAATATTCTGGCTTAAAAATAATTTACAACCACGGGTAAAAATCGATACACTTCCTTCATTAAAAAACATTCACTATATGTATATGCGTATGCGTAATAGTAAAGAAATCGCATTTTTATACAATGGTCGATGCTTACCCATAATTTGAAAGCTTTGTATTACTTACATTTTACCATATGTACTGTTTTGTACATCTTTACAATGCAATAACAGTGTGATAACAAACAAATTTTTGTTTGGTAGATAAAAAGATTGCAACCAGTAAAAAAAATATTTGGTTCTTTGCAATATGCGTTCAGATTATTATGTAGCTATTAAATCGGTTCGAAAACATCCTTAAAAAATGTTTTACAAGTGCATATACGCAATTTTAAAGATAGTGGGATTTAACCAAGCATGCTATATAATGCTAACATGCCGCTTGCATATAGGCAGTAACTATAAACCCGTGATTTATAATTAGAATTACGTAACATTTGTAGTGAGCTTGATAGACAAATACAACAAAAAACATTTTCGCATAGGTTAAGCGGTTTTTATGTTTAAAACAGTTTTACTTAGTAAATGATACTGTTTTTATTCCATCTAATCAAAATATGATTTTTTTGTATTTTCTGCGCATTCATACACTTCTTTTTTACGCAGCTAATATTCGGTTTTTTTATTCCTTTTATGAAAAATAATAAAACCGGATATTATTCGGGTAATATCCAAATAGAAAAATTGGCCAAAGTAAATAACATATACGCAAATCGCGTAGCCGGTTATCAAGGGTCAAAAACCCGAGTAAGGGAATAAAATGCGGGTAAGGAGCACATACGGTTTACAAATATTTATATAAATGACAATACTAGTATAGTTTTCATTTTATTATTCTACTTAGATTATAACAAAGACTTATTTATAAACCATCATGTAAATACATTAGATACTGTTTAAGTCGTACCAAGTGTATCAAAACTATGTATGTTTTGTAAATAGTTACAGTAGAAATTTTTTTTATTCTATATTTAGTTTTTTTTATTATTAAGTGATGATTAAACTAAAAATTTGTATAAAAAACTAGGCTCTGTAATATTTCGATATGGGTACGGACTACAAATGCACGTAGAGTATTTAATCTTGTACGGACATACAAAATTCGATTATTATATATAGATAAACAAAAATGTACGTATTTTTACGTGTATTGAGTGTTACGCATGAAAACATATACACTGCTATATCTTACATCTAGAAACTGAAGACAGTAATACAGAGTGTTAAAAATCTAAATAAAGTTTTTTTTTAAAAAGTAGTTAAACTATTTGTGCTAAAGTAACATATATTTCCCTAATAGACGAGGTGCAGTGTTTTGCTTTTTTTACATCTAGTCAATATAAGGATTGAAAAACGGTTAATACTTTTTAAAACAATTAAACGTATACTTTTACCTTTTTTGATATTCTAGTTCCGTATTTTGTTTTTTTCTTAGACCGAAATTTTGCTGTAAAAACTGACAAATAAAAAAGCCTACTGACAACTGTGAAATTAGTTGCTTATAATATTTTTATAGGAAACATAAATAATGCAAACTGCTTTATTTGTATCTGGGGTAGTTTATATAAAGTCAGCTAATTCTGTGCCGGTAACTGGCCGCTTTACCGCTGCGCTTTTTGTAAAAAACGTTCTATTATATCGGAACATTTTTATAGTAGTTTTTCAAACGTAAAAACATTACTTTAATAAATATATGTAATATATTAGATCTACGATATAAAATAAGGCACATGTTTTGCATTGCTAGCTACTTTTGGTGCATTATAGACATAGAGATCCTTTTTATATACAAATTTTGCGTTCAAGCTTTATCTTTCTTTTCTTTATTTTCTACAAATGCATAGATTTTACAATACGGTACATTAACTATTGCCTAAAAATTAGTTACTGTGCTATTAATAACGTAATTTTAACACACATGGTTAGCTTATTACGTTTTACGTTTTAAAAAATTAATTATTCTAAATAAAATAGTTTTTATAAAAAGAAAAGACATGTATTAAACGTTTTAGTTTTTAAATGCGTTTGTTGTATGTGCTTCGTATATGTCCTGAGATAACATATAACTTTTAGGTGTATCATATGTGTATAATTGAAAAAAAGCATGAGAATAAATACATGCACAGATCTATTACAAAATACTTTGTTTATAATATTATTTTTGTTGCAAATATTGTACAAAAGACGTAAAAAAAAACCTGCATAAATAAGGATTTTTTTTTGGTTTATCAAGATAAAGTACATGTCGTATAATATATTAGTTTATTTCAATTGTTACTTTTTCCTGAAATAGTTCCATACTTTGTTTATATATATTATTAAGAACGCTACTTTTGTATACTTTTGCCTGGTTTACATTTTTATCGAAGCATATAATATAAAGTGTAAAAAAAAGCATTTGTTATTGTTTAGCATTAAAAGTAACTCTATAAATCTGCTGGCTATTATCATACGCATAAAGAGCATATACGTGTTTTATCGTACATATTGCAAGATAATGCTATTAAAACCCTAGTATTCTGACACAAATAAAGGTTACAATATTTCAATAAATTGTATACCGCTTTCAATTGCTCCGATCTAAAAGAAAATTATAAAACTGCCATATACCATAAAGTATCATTCTTTAAAAAAAATGTTGCATGATTACGCACTGTCAAAATATCTGTGTTTTTGCATGTTGACGCTTAAAAACACAACAATAAACATGCTTGTATTGTGTATTTTGTACGTTTTACAAATTGTTTCAAGCGTCAATCGCATAATTTATACATAATGAATACAATCATTTACACACGTTTTATCTATTAGAACCATTTGATAATTTCTTTTTTTATTTTTTACAAGACTTCATTGTAGGTTTGTATTACGTAAAAACGGTTAAATGCAGTTCAAGATAAATTACCACTGTATATTATAGTAAAAGTATTTTTAAAGCACACATATTATACGAAAATATGTCAACAATGCAAATAATTATAAAACCTTTTTTGTAGGTATTTAGTTTTGGATTTTAGATTTTTTACGTTTTTTTAATATAATTTTATAAAAGCTTACAATAAATGTACAAAGTTTATATAATAAAAAAAGGTTTTTAGAACATGGCACATTGTAGTGTTTTTTTGATATTAAAAAAGCATTAAATATGTGCATAAAAATCAAAAACGACTTTAAGCAATATACAACGGTCGCGTTTTTTAGATTACATTTTTTATATCTTTTTGTGCATATTCCATACATTTTTTTACACTACGATTAGGCTTACCGCAAAATACCACTTTTGAAATTTTCTAAATCGTGTAAAAACGAGATTTACTACGATAATTGGGGATGTAAGTTATTTATGTGTTTACCTTGCATTTAATTCTTCGTAAGACATTTAAAGTCAAAATATTTTCCTTGCTTCAAAAACTGTTTAAAGGGCACTTTAAAAAAAAGAAACGAAACCAATGAGATTGTGAGTAAATGAAACAAAGATCTTTAAATTAATGTTGATAATTTTGCTTACTTATATATTAAACAGAAAAAACCCGATAAATTTTCTAGGTGTTAAATTTTTAAAAACCTTTTTCTAAAGCGTTTAATGCAGGCTTGTTTTTTCCTAAAACCACAAAAAGGTGTTTTTATTGTCGCTCATCCCTATACAAGTTAGCTACTTTTTGTTTATGTTCTATTACTATTTTTCGTGTAACAATGCCCTTATAACCTAAAAAAAAATTTAGACAGAACATACCTAGAACCAGTATCCGTGTTTCGGGCTTTTTTATATGGTTTGTACCAGTTCTTCTATTATTTCGAGCATCTAATATTTAATAGCTGTGTGTTTTTTTTTTCTTTTATTTTTTTAAATTTTTTGTATAAAAATTTTTGTCACCACATCAATAAACCTATCCGTTTAACTGTTGCACGCAAAATGCATAGATGTCCGCCTAGCACAATTACTATTTGAAATGCCTAGTTCAAGCTCGGAAGTGTTTAGTATAAGCTTGTTTGGCTTTACTTACTGCGTTGTGTCTTATTCCAAGCCCGCTTGGGTCAGTCATAGCCCATTTTTCACATGAACAAAAAATTGCGCTTGACGGATTGCACACGCCACGCAAGCATGTACTAGGCCAAGGAGCAACGGGATTTTTTGCTAGAAGGGTAAAATATACAATCCATTGCAAAGTAAAGCTTTTTTTTACATTACGTATAGATTATCCTATAAACAAAATAACAGAATAAATAAATATTTATAATGTTGCTTACTATCAAAGAGAATACTTTATTAGAATTTATTTTTCAAGGGTTGAATTTACGATTTTTAAGTACAATTAAGCCAATTAAGAAAATGTGGCAATCAAAGTTTTCCTGAAATCTGTATCTATATATTTGTAATAATATATACTAACTCTATCCTCAAATAATTATTGGACTTTACCTCACTAAATTGTAGCAAATTTGCATAAATCTTCGACAATAAGTTTGAGACGGAGGAGGTATATGTTACTTTGCAAGCGATTAAAGTTTCCAAGTGCCTTAAACGGCACCAAGTACCATTACGGCCTACAAATATATCTATTGGTCGTATTTTTCGGTACTTGGCGCCGACAAGCGCGCTTGGGGATTAAATGCGCTTGGAAGCTAACATATATAAATTTTATATATATTAATCGATTGTTTGTATATAAATATTTTGTCAATGATTATATAAGTAAAAACCTATGGCTGTAATTTTTGCTTGCCAAACATGAAACACAATACAAGCAAAGTGTAAATCACATGCATAAAACAATACTGCCATGAGTTTTTGGCATAAAAAAAATATTATAATTACCTAAAAGCAAAACAAAAAAAATGCATATTTTATTTATTTTAGACCCATACGGTTTGTGCCTCCTCTAGCTGACGATCTTAAATTAAAACCAAAAAATTGATTATCATAGTGTTCGGCGTAAATTATAAATAAACCTCCCATTTCAGCGATAATCTGTTCTTTTTGTTTATTTTAAATTAATCTTTCATAACCTGTTTAATTTGTAAATTTACTAATCCAGGTTTTTTTTGTAAAGGGGCCACCAAAAAAAATTGTCAATTATAGGCTTAAAACTATAAAAAAACGGATAACTACCTTGTAAAGATATATCAGTATATAATGTCAGTAAATAATGCGACAAAGGGTCGATAATCAAAGACATAGTACCTGAAAATATTATATTTTTGTAAACAGACGATAACGAGAATCGATGATACGATTGTCTGGAATAAAAGATAAAGGAGAAGTGTTGAATAAAAAAAATACGGTTTTGAGTTAGCTAGTAAAGAGCCAGATGAAGTGCTTAGCCAACCAGATCAAATTTCATGTGACGATGTAAAATATGGCAGTAAAAAAGTATTTCTTCAAAGACATAGATCTGCGCATTTAGAGCTTGCAATTTACGCTTCTCTGCACAACATACTTGTTAAGATTCTTTGGCATATATTTTAAACGAACAGAAACTATGAGCACAATATAAAAACTAAAAAAAAAAAAAATAGATATATAATAACAAAAACTTACGAACTGTAACAAATGATACAATCCTTTTCTTTAACTCAAGCGTTGTTTTACTGGGAAATACATTAAATCTTGCGATTGGGGATCTTAGGTCAAGTATTTCCCTGCTTCACATCAAAAACAACTAAAAATGTTTACAATGATTGAAACAGAGAGAAAATTAAAATCTTCATTTTTTGGTTATAAAAATAGAAAACAGGGAAATTTATGAAAATTGATTTTGTAGTCAAAAAAATTAAAGTTTAAGAAAACATAAAAATACGTACATGTCATTTCTAAAACTTTACATTGTCTTAAGTTAAATACCCTGCACTGTTCTTATTTCCGTTTAACAATTCATACCAATAAAGAGGCATAGATATGAAACTTAATTATCTGTATTACGTGGCTTTATTTGGTGCAAAGCGAGATTTAAATATTAATTCAGTTTTCAAAAAAAAGTACGATATACAAAAAGATCCTGTCATTTTTACGACCTTTTTGTGTAAACAAGCATTTAAAATATACTTAATAGAAGTCATATAGTTTATATTGACAATTGGTACAATAGCTCGTTTTAATATTGTTTTTATATGATCATTATATTGGATTTTGTATAAACGGTAAAACAATAAGTAACAAAAAAGAACGATCTAGCACAACAAATTATGAAAACGAGCAGTTATTACATAGTAAAATACGAAACCTAAAAAAGTTGACATGAAATAAAAAGAAAAGCGTGAAACTTTTACAAATGTTAACCTCAAGCAAAAATAGGGTTTTGAAGTAAAAAAGACTGTCAGTTGAAATCAAAAAACATCAAATAAATTTCTTACTTAATAGATGACTATAAAAAAAGCGTGGAATAGATAAATTAGATATTCAAAGTAGTATGACAATACTAACAAAAAAAGTGCAGAATGGTAAGAAGTTATTGGTGCATATTCTGACATTTGCGATATATAATTCTTTTTTATTGTAAATCACTATTTATCAACTAACAATTCGTTCCATTTTTTTAAAAATAAGTTAGTAAGAACAATATATACGGACAAGGGACTACTAAAAAAATGTACCACAATGTACAAGAAGACTATTGTTGTTTTAGATAGATCAACGAGTAGGCACTTTAAAAGACAGGATTTACCCCCTTTTGCTTGTAAATTTTTTGGCAGAATGTGTGTTATATAAGTTTACAGTAAAGACTTTTAATAATAAAGTACCAACTATATGTGTATTCAATGTACTGTTGGTCTTTGTTTTGATAGATGCTTTGAAAAAAATATCATAAAGAATATTGGTTTTAGATACAATTTTATTTTGCATATTTGGCTTTTTTTTAAACCCCATGCCCTGTGCGGTAAACTGGTGCCATAAAATTCGGTTTTATAAAGTTTCTTTTTTTATTTTTTATATTAGATTCTTACCCTAGATTTCACATGACTTTACGGACAAGCAGATTATGCAAACTACTAACAAACTTGAATTTAAGTTTATCAGAATGCTGGTCTATGCCATGATTTTCTGTTTTTTTTATTTAGCATAATTATTAAAATTGTGATTTATTTCAAATAAATAATACTTAACAAAAAAAAATCCATACAAAACCGCACTTTTGTAATATTGAAGTTGTAAAAACGAACTGTGCATTAAATTCGACTTTTTATAAGTATTTTTGCCAGGTTTTATTCAATGTAATTAAAAAATGGATCTATGCCAGTTACCATAATTTTACATTTTTTTTTGGCTGGCCGAAAGTTTCTTTTTATATTTGTCTATTGCCGGAAATGCGAATCTGGTTTTTTTGTAAGGTAAAAAAGTTCTACAAATTCATAATTGTTTGGTATACGCAACTACACATATCAACTGCTTTGGTAGCTACATTTTTATACGTTTTTGATATATTCTTATAGAAAAGTCTGTTTAAGGATCATACCCGACTTCGACAGCAAAGGATTTAGCCGGTGATGCATGATCCGTGTCGACTCTACGTTTTAATACAAAATGCGGGGAAGGGGCAGAAGGTTTGACACATGATACTATGATCGGAGGGGGGTGACCCTTGACCAAAAAAAACAAAAAAAAAACAATTAAGAAAAAAAGTAAAACAAACCAAGAACAACCAAAAAAAAACCCATCCCAATAAAATTTGTAAAAAAAATAGGTAAACACAAAAAAACAAAAAAAAAACGCGTACAGCAACGAAATATACGATAAGAACATTGCAATTAGTAGTAATTACAGTATTATACGTTGTTTGCTACCAATTCAATTAGTATTTCTTTTGGTGGTAAAAATCCGGAAAAAAACAAGTAAAATAAGCTAATAACAACACTAAATACCATTGGGCCCTCTATGTGTGCTATATATTTAAAAACCTCTCTATACTAGTGTAGCTAGGTGGCATGGTTATTTTTATAATTAAAAACAAACAAAAATGTCTAGAAGCAAGATCTAGAAAAACAAAAATATAAAAATACAAAAAAAATCAATCCCTTATTCGTTGCATTTTGCAAAAAAATGCAAAAACCTGTCATAAACTATATTTAAGTAGTCTGTAAGGTTTATCTGTATTGGGTTATGGATTACTCATTCCCAAAAAAAAACAAGTATAATCGCAGCCTGAAAATACTAAAAAGAAACAAAAAAGGCTTCGCAGAACAAAAAAAACACTATAAAAACAAATAATAAAAAATAGTTTTTTTTGAAATGGCTACTTTTCCTTTTTTCTCTTAAAAACTATAAGAGATCAAAGAGAAAAACATGTTAACATAAATACCTCATTTTTCGTAACCCTTGAATAAGTTTTTCTTGCATGCCGAGATCAAAAATAAACCCTCTGAACAAATACTACGCTTCTGCGATATATTGATGTAATGCTGTACAGCCTATCGTGTATACACTACACCGGTGACACGCATCTGCGGTAGAAAAAACGTAAGACTAACAGCACGGGCTTTAACTGGCCCTCTATAAACAGCCAGTGTGGCCACAACCATTTACAGTTTTAGTTCAAATGAAAAGTTGGTTCTAGTGCAAAAGTTATCTGAAAAAACTTTTTAACCGGTATTTTTGCCTAAGGATTACAACGCGCTTCAATTTTAACATCAACCGGTTTACTGTTGTATTTTGCTACCAGTTGTTTTTTTTTACCTGTTGTATTTTGCCGCCCCTGTTGGATTTTGCTACCTTATAAAAAAACATACAGGAACAAACACAATAATAGATTATCTTTTAAGTATATTATTTTTTGTTGTGACTTAAGATTTTATTTTACTTTTTTGTAATACCTTAAAAGAAGAAGAAACTCGATTTTAATCAATCATTGCACAAAATGCACTGGTAATCAAAATTAAAAACACAATATTTGTAAGATGTTAGCAAAACAGCAAATTTTTACTAATACTGTATTTTTGAAAAAAAAAGTGAAAAGACCAAAGATGCCTTTTATAAAAATAAAGATAGTAGAATTGACCACCCCGGTTTAATCATCAAATTCCACACATATAAATGTTTTATTCGTTGTTTTTTAATGTGTTTTTTATCTGTATATATAGCAAAATACAACAGAAGTAGAAAATCACAACTTTGTATTTTGCTACCAATATATAAGAAAACAAAAAATGATTAATTGAAATTTAAAAGTTGGAAATCAAAGAAAAACGGCCATATATGGCAAAATGAATTTAATAATGTGGTAATATTAGTATTTTTTTTTATTTAATCATAATTTTTGCATTTTACAATTTAAAACCAAAATACGTCTTAAATAAGTCTTCAAGTTACAGTAGTTTGTCTTTTTTTGTAGCTTTGTTACAACTGTACATGGTGGCACTATTACATCTACGGCTACTTAACTATAGCGATAAAAACGTCAAGTCCAGTGCTTACAATTTTTGTAGGGTCAACTAGAAAGACTGTATTTTTACTGTTTTTATGGCAATATAGATTTAATTTTTTTCCAAAAAATATAAAAGTAAAACATATTAAAAAAGAAATGTTGAATTGCGCATTCTTATGTTTATTTTTATTACGATTGCTTGATTACCCTTATTATCGTGTAAGTCGACGTCTGATGTGTATCCCTCTTAGAAACCTATTAATATGTCTGGATTTTAATCATATATACTGGCTGCTCGACGCCTTGTTAGAATCATTTTAGTTATTGATTCACTTTTATTTTTGCAAAACGCAAGTAAAATCAATCAAAAAAGAAATGAATTACGTCAAGCTTAAAATTTAACAAATGTTACACAATTATATTACGAAGTATTATTTGAAAGATTGTTTTTTTCCTGTCAGTGTGTCAAGGTGAGCAATCTTATACAGTTATTATATAAAAAATTATCTGGGTAATTGCTATTTTTTTTTCGTTTTAAAAATTTTGATGATATGTCATTTTTCATACAGAAAATTGTGATATAATCCAAAAAAAAACAACTAAAAGCATCAAACAAAAGTACCATTTTATAAGAGCATATTAATTATTATAATAATGTTAGAACAGATATTTAAAGTAAATCGAACGTAAAGATTCTAAAACATTGTAAATTAAAGAGCATAAAAAAGCTTAAATATTTTTTTTCTGACTTTTTAAATGTTTTATAAAACGTTACTTACGATTTCTGTATTAAAATTAACACAAATTATTTAAAATTAAGAGAAATTTGCCAAAAATCCTTTTTTTGAGTAGAAACTTGCAAGATGCCTGTTTTTTAAAAACTGAAAAAAAAATCTAATATTCGAACTAAAATACAAACGAAAACTGAAGTACAATTTAAAATACCCCTGCTTTGTAAAATGTTTCCAAAATGCCCGTTTTTTTTTATAAAAGGCTCCAAAATTCCCCTTTTCAAAAAAAATAAGAAAATAACCCTTATGATTTTTTTTTTAAAAAGAATGCAAAAAGGCAAAAAACAAAATAAAAACAAAAAAACAAATCGATAGAAATTTGCAAATCGAAACCAAAATAATATATAATTAATAAATAAAAAAAATTAAGGAACGAATTGACAATTAAAAAAGATAATGTTTACATGCATACAAAACTAAAACATTTGCAATGTAGTTTGAACATATTGACGGCATCACTTTTTTTTAGTGAATTTTATTTTTATGCTAGTTTTTTTTCTTATGCTTTTTTCTATTTTTTTTGCATTTTTTCAGCGTTTTTCACAATTCTATTTTTTTTTTCAGCATTTAAGTTAAAATATTTTTTTCATTTGTATTTTAGTTCAAAAAATAGATTTTTTTTCTGTTTTTTAAAAACGGGCATTTGGAAATATCGGATATAAAATGGGATTATGGCAATTTTACCTGTAATTCTGTCCCAAAATTTTATTCAAATAACTTTTAATGACATTAAAAAATTCGGAAAGTTCTTTAGAATATTCAAAACATATAACTTTATTTTTAAATAAGCAATAACATTATATTTCTAAAGATGCCTTTTTGAAAATATAAAATTGATGGATTTTTATTATTTTTTAAAATTTATCATAATAACTTTTTATTTTAATAACTTTTTAGAATAAAAAGCGTCCCAAAATTTAATTATAATAATTTTTAATTATTCATAAAAATTTAGGACAAAATTTTTTGTCCTAAGAGCCTTATGACAAAATTGATTTTTAAGTAAATACAATTTATAACGGATTAAATATTAAACGAACATGCAAATAATATAACAAACACAATATGGAGTATTTTAAATATTTTTTTGGATGTTTATGAAAAATATTAGTTTTTTTTATAGGATCGATTGAAAAATTACTTTACTTGCTAAATAAACAGGTAAAATGTATGATCTTTGGCACGACAGCCTTGCAATCTCTATGTAAAAGATACATTGTTAAATAAAGAAAACAGAAAATACAAGCCCAAAAAATAAATTATTCTACTATCCAGTAAAAATACAATATAAAACTTTGCTTACTATGTTTTTGTATGTAATATTATGCGAAAACATGCAAATATATTGTTTTTTGTATTTTATTTTACAGTTACTGAACGTTTTTACATATATCCTTCTAAGATAAAAGTAGGTTCAATATTCCTTCATAATGTTCTTGTTCCAGCCTTTATTATCTTTACACCTTAGAGTCTAGTATCAGAAAATAAAGATTTTTAGAAACGCAAAATTAAGTGTCCCAATATTTTATTATAATTAATCGGCTTTTATCATCATTAAAATAAGGGTCATTTAATTATATAAAAATGACAATTTTGTCGGTAATTTTTGGGACACGGCTTAAATCTATAATATTTTAACATATTTATGTTTTTTATTTTTTACGATTTCCATTTCCATTTTTGTATTTTTATAATAATTTGGTAAAAAACGAGTATTTCTTATTTTTTTTATTTTATGTTCGTAATAGCAAAAAAAAAATGAATACTAAATGATTTGATATCTATAAATTAAAATTTAAGCGTCTTATCTAAGAAATTGGCAAGTCACTATGTTCAAGAGTGTAATTTTCTGCGAATAATGACAGAAAAATATTTATATCCTTTAATTTATCTGCTGAAAAAAAAGATTCAAGGTTTTTTTTTACGCTTCTGAGAAATCAACTCCTATTTTGATTGATTTTACTTGCGTTCTGTAAAAATACAGTGTAATTAAAAAAATAAAATGATTCTAACAAGGCGTATCATGCAAAAAAAATATTTGAGTATTATGCAGCAATAATATTATCTCTAGAATTTTTTACAGAATTACACGCACAGATGTGAACTTACAATATAATAAAAATAAATAAGCAAGCAAGATGTAAACAGAACAAAAAACAGAAAACAGAAAAAAATGTATAACCTCTTTTTGTTTTTTTTTATTTTTTTTGCTTTTATAATTTTTTTGTGCAAACCAAATTTCTATATTGCCATAAACCAGAAAAAAAAAAGTAATCTTCTCTGATTCTTCCCTACTAAAGTCGTAAGCATGGATTTTACATTTGTTCATCGCATTAGTTAGATAGCCGTAGATACAAAAGAAGTTACCATTTACATTCGTAAAATATCAAAAGTATTTTTTTTTTTAGTTTCAGCGTCTAGACTTATTTTAAACTATCTTTGGGTTTAACCAAAAAATGCAAAACTTATGAACGCATATGTCATATACCAATAAAAACAACATGATTACATGTTTTATGCCATATTATACCGTTTTACTTTAGTTTTTAATTTTTTAAACTTTACCAATCAGATATTGTTTTCCTATTTATTGTAGCAAAATACAAAATTCGTATTTTGCTACTTCAGTTGTATTTTCCGACCTACTAATAACAAAAAAACAATTAAAATATAAAGAATACAACATATATGTTTTGAATTTTATGATGAAAACGTTAAAACAATTTTAAATTGTAAATTTTTTAAAAGTGCATCTTCAGTCTTTTTTTTCATATTTTTTCAAAATACACTTGTTGATGCTTCGCATCCTGGTTTACCCGAAACAAAGGAAAAAAGCGACCCCTGAGACTGAAGTGTAGGGGGCCTGAGACTTGATGCGGAGCATCGAGTCAAGTGCTGTTTATCGGCTCCAGCCGATAAACAAAGCCCTCCGCAGGAAGCCGACATTTTTTAACCAATTAGCCAAAATACGAAGTTTGTAGATTAGATTGTTATCTACTCTAGATTTACCTATCGGGAAACATTAATCTAGAATTGATAAGTTTTTGAGATTATAAGGTATATAAACTAAAACAATTTAAAATAGATAAGTACTATTTGAACATGTCTTTTCCACCACGTCAGAATAACCAAGGTAAAACCAGCCCATGATCCAACCACACTTTGAAGAAAATTAGCGTTGTTACAAACATCGTACATGCATGATACTGTTTATTTAGATTATAATTTGTGTTTTTATACACTATTTAAATAAAATCAAGTTTTTTTTGTTTTTTTAGACGTAAAAAAAGCTGATAACATTAAAACTCATACAAAAAATACAATATCTATAGTGGGTTGTAACTAGTTTCTTATGTTTTTTTCAAAAGGTATCAAAATACAACAAAGGCAGGCAAATATAACGGGTATCAAAATACAACAGTACACTAAGCCCAGTTTAAGGCTGTAAATAGGGTTCGTAAACCCGGGGCCTCGGGTTTTCTGAGATTTTTTGCAAAATATCTACCCCGGGGAAACCCCGGGGTACCCCGGGGGGTAACTTTCAAAATTTTGCATTGTATAAATGCTTGTATTATAGAAAAAACTTCAAAAAATTTAAAACATATAAACTTGTTATTATAAA
>JAQFYM010000992.1:0-42935 GCA_034694785.1 Agrenia bidenticulata
ATCTTAAGGGTTACTTTATAAAATTGGTTCTAACGCGCTTGCCAAATGAATTAAAATTTTAATAAAGTAGTGGCCCGCATGGGCCTGTCAGCCACTAGTTTGGTATAATGGCCGGATACCAATAAATATGAGTTTCATGATTTCCGAAATCATTTGCACTGTTTATATTTGTATTGCATGTTAATATTACCCATGCAATCAATTACGAAATAATTTTTGCATTTAGTCTGATAAAATGATTTTAGCTTTTTCCCGTTATCACCAAGGTCATTTTACTCATTCTTTTGATACACCAGGAAACCCAAAGAGTAAATACACACTGTGATTTTTGCTATGTTTACTAACAGATCGAGGAACAAGATTTCTTTACTGTACTCTATTTGTACCTATTATACGTTCAAAAAAGCTAGAGCTCTCACTTGACATAAATCATAATCTTCCATGGTTTGAGAGCTCTAGATTTTTCAAATGCACAATAAGCACTACTTGCATCTGCCCAACAATAAAACAATGTCAAGTAATCTTGGTAAATAAATCTAATTGTTTGTCATTGTTGTTAAACAATTGATATCCACAAAAGAATCACCATGGGTAAAATACAAGTCCCAGCCTTCAAGCATAATTAGACTCTTTTAAGGTATTTATAAATTCAGTTTGATTGCAGACTGGAAAAGAAAGCTGTTTTGTCATTTGTGGACTTTGGATCCCAAGTTCCTTTGAATTTAGCCGAAACTCGATCTTTGCGGCAAGAACTCCATAAATCATCAGCCCTTGAAAAATCTGTTTCAATTCAAAAAGTTGCTCAAACTGAAGCTGGAGAATCCAATTACCTCCAAGTTCCCTTCACCTTTCTTTAGAAACTTTCACCTCCCTCCTCTTCTTTAAGACTGTATGATGTTGTATTGAAGTTTTGTGCCTATTATACGACTCCAAGATTATTTTTAGAGGTTTTATACTACTTTTCCAGCACACTTCTATACATGTTTTCTATATATTGTATGCTTCCCCTAAATCCTTATAAAACGGAAGTGGAGGTGGATTTTTTTCATCGTCAGATATCCACTTTTTTTACTGGAACTGTTTGATGTATCTTGTTTGTAAAAGGGTTTTGGAGTTTCTCTGCTCTTTGAGTCTTTTGTCCTGACCTTTCTGAAACTTGTGAATTGTTGATAATGGAAAAGACGGATTTCAAGGAGAAAGATACCTTTATTTTCACCGTCCAACAATATTTCACTAGTGTAAGAAAGAGGTTTCATTCTTTTGAAGTGGAATTTACAGAGTCTTAGTGGATTATAGTAGTCTTACAGTAAGTTTACCTTGAGTGCTAAGTTTGAAAGATGCAGTCTATCATATTTTAGTCATTTTTAGCAACTGCCATTTATTATGGACGGGAACGTCTTGCGGCTTCGGGCGATTCTCAATTTGTTATCACATCTTACAGAACCTATAGCGAGGCACGCGTGAGGCCGAGATTCTGAGACTGGAATCGAAGGACGGACTGACACTTACTTAAAGCCCTTCTTTGCCATTTCTTCCATCTCGTTTGTCTCTGTCACTCACGTTTCCAATTCCTATCCTTAATAACTGTCCTTCCAAGACTTTTTATCTGGAGCTTCGGAGTTCAATTCTAAAGGCATTCGACCTTAAAATGAGAGATACAATAGTTCACGATATGATGCACAGCGTATAAAATTACATAATGCCGGAGCAACTTAAGAACATACAGCAACTGCAATTAGGTCGCTAAAAGTCTAGACATTTTGTTGTTGTAAGTTTGTAACGGTCAAGATAAAATCTCAAACGTGCACAACATGCTATAATCGTATTTAGAATTACTCAGAGACGCCTGGGATTGTCAGTCATTGTATGTTTAATTAAACATCTGAATATATGAATTTATTCCTAGTTCTAGTAGACAGACCTTATAAATTTTTTACGGATACACAGCAGAAAATTGTAAAATCATCAAATAGTAAGTGGATTTACTATTTTCATGCCCATGATCTATTATTCTACTATGCCCGGTGTCCTCAACCCAAAACACAAAATTAACAGATATTGGTCAAAAGCTCAACGATTTTATTGATATTAGATTTTAATAGTTTACAACATGCAAATAAGTTTGAAGTTTATAATTTATAATACCCAAGAGAGGTAAGGATGAACTCGTGGGAAAAAAAACTTTGATTATTATGTCAGTGAAATAAAAGGTTTTATTACCGCAACGAGTTGTTTGCTTAGTTTGTAAATTACTGTCAATTACGAGAACCCATGGTTATCGATAATCCTCTCGCCCAGAATCCGCAAATCACCTCATTTTCCCAGCACCCAATCACTCATATCAAGTAATTGTAATAACTTCGTGTGTATAAAATTCTGAGCGAATCTCCTTCCTACTTCACCCTCTCTCTCAATATTTAAAAACTCTCAACTTATAATTTCACTGAATATGATCCCCCAACCTTCCCATCTAAGCAGTTCTGAACGTAACACAAGTTAAAAGCGGACTGACTCGGTGGAACCGTTCCACACCGAATTTTGTTCAACTTTCAAGCAAAGTGAAACCGAGTGAGTCAAGCTCTTGTCTTTTTTTTCCTATTCCTAACTTTTAGTCACGTCACACTTGGTGTTACAGATACCGTTCGCTTTGAGACCTACAGCCGGACTAACACGTAGACCGTACTATTATAACACACTTTATAACAGATACATAAATGCATGCAGGGGTGGCTTAAGTATTATCCCGAATACTTCCTTACAAGGACTAAGGCCGACCGACCAACATACAGCAGCAGTTGCGGTGGAAAATCAATAAATGGCCCGACAGGAAAACCCGGGCAGCTCCGGACGTTCAGAGGCATGAAAGGCGATGGGAAAAGAAAGGGAAACTATGCAGACTTTCCATATCCCTCTAGTCAAAGTCATACCGTTCCATCAACATCAAAACTTCGAGACCTACAAGACCGGTATATCATGCATTACATATGATGTACGAGCCATAGGTTAGAGGTTGTGTAGGTACGAACGGGTACGACCTACGCGGACCTATCCTTGCTAATGCTAACCATCAAGACAACCTGCCTTTCACTAGTAGGGAGTAAAAAATTTATCCTGAGATACATCCATCATTAAATTAGGCCGAATTATCTGACAGCCTTGACATAAGAAATCTTACAAATTACTTTATTTCAGGACCGTTATCTCTGAATCACCTTATAAGAAACTTTCCCTTCCTTGCATGGAACGTCCTCACCATAGTGCTCATAGCTTCTGGGAAACGGAAGTCATTCATAGGTGGATACATCCAAATTTAATGACACATTCATTCTACGAATAGGCTTATAGAGAAAGTCGGAGGGATGGGGCTGAATCAAAGCTTTAAAAAGCTTTGAGTGATATATTCAAAGTATGTGAGAGCTCTGACGTGACAACTGATAAAAAGTCCCAGAATCCAATTATGCATTAGAACCTTATGGAAAGTAAAATTTTTGTTTTTTTATGGTAGTTCATAGTTTTGTCTTTGAAAGTCGTTTCTGATTACCCTTGTCAAATTCCTGCCACCTCAAAAGCCACATAGAGAAAGAATACTAAGCCAGATTTCAAATACAAATTTGCTACTGTAAACAATGTCAAGAGAAGCCAAAAATGAAACCCCGACTGCATAAGATGTGGTTTACAATGCATTTGGAATCAATCCTGCTCAGATGGGAGTGATGGGACAAGAGCAGTGGAACACTCCATCATTTCATGAATATATAAGCTCTCCTTCTATGATTAAGTGGATTCACTCGGTTTAGCTAAAGCCGTGTCTTTAAAGGCTTATAAATAATTCCGTGGCCTCTTGTACTAAATTCAGGTCTGACGTGAGGACTGGAGGTATTGTGCTGTGACTGGAAGGAAAGAATTATTCCAAAGTGATGCCAATCCAAACGTAATTGGATTAGGTGCCTCTCTCTCCATTTGGCTCTCTCCCGTGCAAATGGGATCACTGAAGAAATGCCTCCTTTGTCAACAAATTACCTAAAGCTACATTTGTGCCCTCGGCTTATTTGCATATTGAACGCTCGTCGACAAACCCGGTACAAGAGTCAATATTAAGCTTTGATAGCTGCACACGACACGGTACAGCAACACTTTTTATGTGTGCAAGCGTAGAGGCAACATTTATATGGGAACTTCTCATGTCCTCTGATCTAACTGCTGGAGATGCATAGAAACCCGTGGGTTTGAACCTCCAAGTGTTTTGTGTTAAAAGGAAGGAGGACTTAATTTGGATGCCTTCGTCTTTGAGTACAGTAAAACGGCCCTTTGGACGAGACATGCTTCTTCTAAGCTACAAAGTAGATTTTTCTTGGTCTTCCCATGAAGCAGTTCTTTTTTCATGCTTCAAATATCTTGGAGGGGGAGAAATGTACTTTCTTTTCTAGTTTACACCCTTGCTGGCCCCTTTGACGGTACTTTGTGTGCTGTTTGATGTGATCTGGGCAGTAAAATTTGTCTTGCGTTGTCTTGTGCCCTTTTTAAATACATATTCATAAAAGCGGCGTAACTTTTACCTGCCGTGTGTGAAACATTTAAAACAGGAAATGAAAGCACAGAATCTATTTTCAGCGTAAGCTAGGTTTAAAATAGAATTTGAATCTCTTGAAAAACAGTCCTTGGCTCTTGCATTTGTCTTCATAAGTCCCCAGAGGAAGATTTTACTTTCCATTTCCCCTATTTCACATGCATATTCCATCATAGAACCAGAAGGGGCATTGCTACGGCTACGTCAGTTATTTCCTTGCTTCAAAAATGCAGGCATCAGTCTAAAATTGCATAGAATCATCCTGTCAAAAAACATGGGAAAAAGCTAGCTTTTCTCATGGAACCATTTCCCTGGAAGTCGATTTTTTCCCATCTACCACATTCTGTTCCTGGTAGATATTATATGTATTTACATTAGTAGGCGGTCACAACTACTTTGGAGCTACACGTAGTATCACTGTTCGGAGGAAATGGAATGAATAAATACCAACAAGGAAGAAAGCTGGGCAGAATTCTAGAATCCAGAAACTTTTTCTTAGAGGGGGAGAAAGCAATTTAATGCGTCTCTGTGTAAGAAGGCTCATGAATTTCCAGTACCGTAGTACTCTTCCCTGTCCCCGCTTTAAAAAATTCTCAAGATCAGAACGAGTGTCTACGGTTTGGGAAATGTACTACTTATAAACACATACTACTCAACAGCTCTGCAAGTCTTTCTTAGCAATAAAATGATGTAGTATTTCATATTAAAACCTTTTTAGCAAATCCAATACCCTCGAAAGGATGAGCTCAAGGAGTATACGGGGGCTGTTGGGCTGTTGGGCTGCTGGCGATGTTTATTTTGGCAAGTCGTTAGAAATACTTCACAATGAAATAAACCTTCTTGAGTAGTAGGACTCAATAAAATTCCATCCTCCATCCAGAATAAATATAACTTCCTTTCTTGGCCTTGCAGAATACATAAGATGTGTTTGGCAAGAAATAGTTACCCTATCGGCTTCAATCATTGCTATTCTTGTGTGTATGAGTGAAGGGGAGACAGAGTTATGAATTTTTTGATGCTTCAATTTCGCAGTCCTTCAAACGTCTTCACATTTCAATTGATGAGTTCAGATCAAAGGGACCTCCAGGTTTTGATGAAATATTGAGCAAGTCGTTTGAAATTAGAATGGGTGGGATGAGGATCTCATACCATTTTATGCATAGGTATCTCTTCATTTAAAATTTCAATGCTAAGCATCCACGCCAAGAGCTCGGGCTTTATCCTCAAACAGATCTGAATGTACCACGTTCTGAAAAGCTCGTAATTTAAACACGATCTCAATGTAAAATCCATTAGAATTGGAAGTTCCACAAGAATGGTTGAAAGTCTTGGAAGTTGAAAGTGCATAGGGGGTAGCCATAGCCGGGTTAGGCTTATGTAGGTAGGACTTTTCCCCAACTTTTGGAACCATCCTGGTCTGGTGGCTCAGTCAATAAGCAAAGCAGGGCTTGAAGAAGATTTTCTAAACTAGGGTACAAAGGATTTCCGTTCCTTTGCATAATGTAAAAAGAATTTGCTGGGGAAAATGGAAAATTTTCAAGTAACAATACAATTCAGTCAGTTCGGACGGATAGGGATTTTGGAGGACTGAACAAAATTATTTTAACCGGGACGGCTGGGAATAAACTTTTATTTAAAGTTCTTGAACTGAAAAGATCTAAATTCTACGAGTCTTCATGGCTTTTATTTGTGGCTCTGGGATTGTATTGACCTTAGAAAAGAGCATCTAGGATGAATGGATCTTGTAGAGATAGTTTTACATTTCTTTAATTGAACAAATATCAGAGGGAAACAATATTTACAAAAATTCTAATTAAATTGAACACCAGAGCAAAATTTTAATTGCAATAATATGATATGAAAGCAATTAAAATGATGTACTAAATAATCATTTAAGTTTACAATACCAGCGTGGGGGTGCACAAACACCAATCTTCCAATTGATCTCAACAAAACTACCAGGAATAAAACAACCAATTAATTACAAATGTCTGGGAATTGGGGCATTTTATAATAGGTTGCTCTATTAAAGTTTTAGTTCAGGTTTACTTTTTACTGCCAGAGGGTTGCAGGTAAAAATTAACATTTGATTCAGTCGCATCAGTCACTTTGAATGTTTTTTCACAAGCGTACGACAAATGCTTTGTCCTTTACTTTAGAAACCAGTTGAACTAATTAATAATGAGTTTCAATGTTTAACAATGTTTAAGTTTAAAATAAATCCGCAATGGTAACATTGTTTAAATTGTCATTCAAAACATGCTTCTTTTCATATGCATATTAATTAAGACAAAAACAAGGAGACTTTTTTAATATATCTGACATTCAAGAATTTTTTGTACTTCCGTGGTTTTAAGTTTTAAATTTTACACACAAACTTAACTAACAATGATGCAAATTTCCTTGCACTCATTATCACTTATATTCATTGTAACCACTGTGGGAAATTCTCAAATGTGTTTCAATTTTATGTCGTTAAAAACTGCGTAAACGTGCTTTAAATAGTAAATGTTTTTACAGCAATTAATTATGAAGCTTGTTTAAACTATTTTAAACAGTTCGTGTTGTGACAATGGTGGGTAACTACATCACACTTTAAAATCTTCATGTTGGCACACCTTAACTGGAAAATCCACTAGTGTCTAGTAAACTGTAGTAGCGTAGGACTTTCTTGGAAATATTCCTTGTTCATGGAAACATACAGTATCTCAAGATACTTGCATGATTTACTCATGAACATAAAATCTTGATAATTTTGTATCCTATACAGTAACGTTTAAAGCTCCTTCGCCTTGAATTTTTTTGTAGTCACAATTCGTATTATATATGCAAGCCATGACAAAAGAAAAATCTTGTTGAACTATGGGCCTTGTAACGAAATAAAAGCGTGTTACTGAAGGTTGTTTTTTATGTATATTCTACATCTGTAAGAGCAGTACTCGATCTAAAGATTCAGTTGAGATGATATTTCATTAGTTTTCGTTTTTTGGTCGGCACGTCTACATGTGCTCCCTTCGAAGAAAAATTACAATCCGTATGTAATTCAATATGGTATTTTTGGAGACATCCAGTAACGACTTTAAAGTCTGTATCATCGGTGCTGGGTAAACTCTAATAAAGTTTGTCATATCAAAATATAAATTTTAATGATTTTTAAATTCATTTGAAGATAAATGTGTGTATCACGTTATTACTGTGGGTATCACATTGTAATCTAAATCTAACTTTTGAATACAGGTTTTCGGGCATATGTGCTGGAATAAAGCTGAAAACAGATTGGAATCTCGAGAACTTTACAATATTTGATAGCAACTCTGAAATTGGGGGGACATGGCTCACAAATACTTATCCAGGTTGTGCTTCTGATATTCCCAGTCACCTTTACAGCTACTCATTTGAACTTAATCCTGGTTAGTTACATTACATCTTAATACGTTGCATACTTTATCCTGGTTTTATTGTTGGTAAAACTTTATCAAATTAAATAAAACAAATATTTAATTCAAAAACTAAAGATTGGACAACTCAGTACGCCAAGCAACCAGAGATTTTAACCTACTTGAAGGGCATTGCCTCTAAATATAATTTATACCATCATATTAAGTTCAACCGTCAGATTAAGACGGCGAGTTGGATTGATGCTTACGGGAAATGGAAAGTTGAAATTTATGAGACTAACACACAGAATACGGTTGAGGAATTCTATGATATCGTGTAATAGTCTGTTCACAGTTACCGACAGTATTATTGAAATTATTTTCTAGGTCAAGTTAATAATATATTTGAACGTCTGCAGAATATCGGGAGTTGGTACTTTGAGGGAGCCCAACATTCCGGAACAATTTTTAGGGTTCAAAGGTCCTTTAATGCACTCTGCCCGATGGGATTCAAGGATTGATTTAAAAAACAAAGTAGTGGCCATAATAGGAAGTGGTTGCAGTGCGGTTCAAATTGTTCCAGAAATTACAAATAATGTGAAAAGGCTTTTATCGTTTCAAAGGTATGCACATTTTTGGTCCTGGTTTTTGCAAATAGATTAAACTATTCACGAAATTAAACGATGCTGAGATTTATTTTTATTCAACAGGCATCCTGCTTGGGTGATTCCAAGATTTCAATCTCAATTTTCTGAAGGAATGAAGAAAGCCTTTACAATCGTCCCTGGATTTCAAAGGTTGTATCGATCCATACTTTTCATTAGTCAAGAAATGATATTTCCTGCTTTTAAAGCCAACGGCTGCTTCCCTAAGCTCGGTGAGTGAGTCAATAGCATTTCTTGAAGCTTCTGGATTAAAGAATTTAACCAATCCCTCAGCATCCTGGATCGCAACAAGATATTTGAGAAACCAAATCCCGACGAACCCAGAGTTAAGAAAAAGCTTAACTCCAGATTACAGATTCGGATGTAAACGAACAAGCCCTTCGAACAAGTATTACAGAGCTCTGGACAAGCCTCATTGTCAAATTATTAGAGATAGTATTGTATCTGTAAAGGAAGATTCAATAGTAACTTCGGATGGAACCGAGCACAAAATTGATGTGATTAAATTATTAAATAACTCAAGATTTCAAATATCTCCACTTCCTACCGAAATCTTGAAGCATTTTACTAAGAAATGATATTCCGAATTGTAGGTCCTTATTCTTGCCACTGGCTATCAAGTGCAGGAATTTTGGTCCCCGCTGGAGATACGAGGCTATAAATCTGAAAACATATTGGAATTGTGGAAGAAATCTGGTCCCTCCCATTACCTTGGAATAATGACGAGTACTGCACCGAACCTATTTTTTCTCTACGGTCCTAACACTGTGAGTAATGTGTTCAAGCAGGCAGGCATAGCATCCAATCATTCAATGGAAGTAAACGAGTATTTTTGTCAAATGTAAATATTTAGGCATTTGGACACAATACAGTTATTGTCAGCATTGAGTGCCAAATGAATTGGATTTCTTTAGTGATTGGAGAAATGATACGACAGAAAAGCCACATCGTCTCCGTCAAGAAAGTGGCTGAAGAGAAATACATGAAGGAGTTGAAGGAGAAAATGAAAGGAACTGTGTGGGGGGCTTATGATTGTGGATCTTGGTATGCGGACAAGCAGGGGACGGTAACTCACTTGTATCCTGGGAGTGTTATTTCGTACTGGAATAAGACAAGGAAGCTGAATGTTCAAAGCTTGAATTTTCTTACTCGTATTAGTTCCAACTCGCTTTTAAAAAATGTTTAGACAATATTCTGTGTGTGTGTGATCTACTGAAATTGATTTAGAAGGTTTTATTATGGAAATCATTATTTATTTTCAAGGACTCGGAATTTTTATGTAATTATTCTATTACAGTACTTTGAAGCAAACGAAAATTTAGAAATTGAATCAAATTCATAATGTTTCTTTTGTATTTGGTCAACTTTGCGTTGATGATTTTGTACCATGCCTGTTTTGCAACTATCAAAGAACGATACTAAATTTTTTGGTTAGTGTACAACATAATTTAAATTTTACAAACACTGGAATCCTTTGTTAATCCATGAACGATGATGGCCCATGTTTATTGGTATTGACAACCATGCTCATTGTGGATTCCATTGCCAACAAGTTTTTGTTTCTCGATCTCGCTTAAGGTGCACTGTAATGCATATAATTAAATGATTGACGCAAATTGCAACATCAAACGGGATCTGCACATGATGCTGATTCAAAGTAATCCAACGTCATAGACGAATTTTAGATTCAGTTGAACTGCATGAACTACACAAAATATTTATTCAACTTCATCCCCAAACCCTGAGGAAAAAATGGCAGGCATAGCATTTTATATTTTATTGATTGATGATGTTGATAGTGATAAAAAATTATTATACCAAGCCTAATGATTGGCGTCATTTTAAATCGTTAAGTTAGGCTAAATCCAGTTAAAATTTGTAACACTTCCGATCCGAATTATTTCCGAATAAAGTTAATTCTTTGCATTATGTTTATAGGAACCGTTAGGAGTCAGAATAATTCCTCTGAGACTGTGCAGTTTTTACTCCCAAAAACGAGTGAATGTCATTCGCAGAATGTGGATATTGGATCTTTGTATGTTAATGAAAATAGAATTATGAGGATTTTATACAATCGAAACTACAATTTCAATAAGACAGAAAAGACAAAAACCATTGACTTTTTGAAACGTTGGCAATTACAAGTCTGGGAATGCATTTACTTATGCTCGGTCTATTTATTATTACATATTGTTTTCTAAATCCTACAGGCTTATTGAGGTCAGAAACTTCAACCATCAATTAATACTTCTGTGTAATCTTACGTCCTAACCATTAACATTACAAACAAAATCAATGAGACTCTGAGAAATTCTCGTAAAATTTTCCCTGTCCATAAAGATATGCTACTATCTTGACGAAAGAGTTAATTTCTCGAAAACAATTATAACAAAGCCCTTACAAGATACAGTCTTGAGGACAGAACTTTAAATAGCCTTGCTAAACTGTTACAATTTACAATGCAATAACATTTCAGTCCCTTATTACAAAATCATGTCTGATGCAATACCAAATTTTAAATTGGTTCTCATTCTTATTTCTTCAACCATAGTAATTGCTTTGACAGTATTAAATTGTTCAAAATTTAAAAATACATTTTCTCTGGGAATTTCTAGTTGATCAATTTGAACAAATCTGTGATTTAAAGAATCTCATCAAATATTTTCAGAGTCTCTGTAATTCAAATTCAGTAAGCATTAAGTTCTGTTTATAATTGATATTTTATCCTTGAGACGGAAAACAAACCTTGTTTAGCAACAGGCCTCATAATAATAGAAATTGGCCTCAAAAGAAAGAAGTATTTCTCACTGAAGGTTGAGTTTTTAGCTAGCTTCAGAGAGTAATACCACCACCTGATCTTGGAAGGTAAAATCTACTTGCTAGAAAAATAATTCGCTTAAGTTATAGAAACTGATTAGCCCATAACACTACTGAAATGGCAAATTCGGAAAAATACGGAACTGAACTAAAAATCTGTATCATAGGAGCTGGGTAATTGTTCATTCCAATTTGTTACCAAATCAAAAGCAAAAATAAAAAACTTCATCAAACGAATTAAAATACGAATTGAATTGTCAATAGTTTCTCGGGTATCTGTGCTGGGGTGAAGCTGAAAACAGACTGGAATATCCAAAACTTCACAATTTTTGACAGCAACTCGGAAGTCGGTGGAACCTGGCTTACAAATACGTATCCAGGATGTGCTTGTGATACTCCAAGTCATCTTTATAGCTATTCATTCGAACTCAATCCGGGTTGGTTACAGTATTCATTGATGCACTTTTCTGAAAATATTGTAAATCCTGTAGATCCATGTTTGTTTCAATAGATTGGACAACACAATACGCAGAGCAACCAGAGATTTTAACCTATTTAAAGAACGTGGCATCTAAACATAATTTATACGCTCATATGAAATTCAACAGTCATATTAGGACGGCGAGTTGGGATGCTAATGTCGGTAAATGGATAGTTGGATTTTATGAGACTGACACACAGAATACGGTTGAAGAATTCTTTGATATTGTGTAAGGGTCTGTTCCGTTGGTAGATATTTAAAATAAGAAACGCCAATTAGAAATTAGGTTTAATGATCGAGATTTGAATGTGTTAATAGAATATCGGGCGTTGGAACTTTGAGGGAGCCCAACATACCGGAACAGTTTTTAGGATTCAAAGGACCTGTAATGCACTCTGCCCGATGGGATTCAAGTATTGATTTAAAAAATAAAATAGTGGCCGTTATAGGAAGCGGCTGCAGTGCAGTTCAGATAGTTCCAGAAATATCAAAGAACGTGAAAAGGATTCTGTCGTTTCAAAGGTATACAATGCAGGCTGTGTTGTGGGAATTAAAAGCTTGACCTATAATCCCCGAACTTATCTAACAAAGCTGCATGGGGTTTTATTCTAATTTGACAGACATCCAGCTTGGGTAATTCCATTATTTTCTTGTCAATTTTCCGAGAGAACGAAGAAAGCTTTTGCAATCTTGCCTGGATTTCAAAGACTCTACCGAGCGATGCATTTCATAAGTGCGGAAATGGCGTTTCCTGCATTGAAGGCCAACGGATTTCTCCCTAATGTTGGTAGGTTTTAAGGAACACATTTTTGGGAAGCTTCTCCCTAATTTTTTTTCCTCAGCATCCTGGATAGCAAGACGACATTTAAGAAAGCAAATTCCGGGAGACCCAGAATTACGAAAAAGCCTGACTCCAGATTATAGATTCGGATGCAGACGTACAAGCCTTTCGAGTAATTACTACACATCTCTTGCAGTATCTCACAGTCAGATTATTAGAGATAGTATTGTGTCTGTTAAAGAGGACTCGATAGTAACTGCAGATGAAACCGAGTACAAAATAGATGTAAATATTTAACTCATCATTTCACACTTTGTTTATCAATCCAACTAATTTTATCAGTTTAACAAATTCCTTGAAAAATTATAGGTACTTGTACTCGCCACTGGATATAAAGTTCAGGAGTTTTGGTCCCCACTCGAGATTAGGGGCCACAAGTCTGAAAACATATTGGAATTATGGAAGGAATTTGGTCCCTCGCATTATCTTGGGATAATGACGAGTACAGCGCCAAACCTATTTTTTCTCAACGGACCTAACTCTGTGAGTAATAAGCTTATCAAAATTGAAGGTAATGGGATTAAAATGATTTTGTCAATTGTAATCATCCAGGCCTTTGGACACAATACCGTTATCGTTAGCATTGAGTGCCAAATGAATTGGATCTCTCAAGTAATTGGGGAAATGATACGATGCAAAAGTCACGTCGTCTCGGTCAAGAAAGCAACTGAAGAGAAATATATGAAGTTTTTAACGGAAAAAATGAAGGGAACCGTATGGGGTGCTCAGGATTGCGGATCTTGGTATTCGAATAAGCAGGGTAGTGTAACTTACTTGTATCCTGGGAGTGTTATTTCTTACTGGAATAAGACAAGAAAGCTGAAATGTTCAAAACTAGAGTTTTCTTGATGGAATTTACTATCTAATTGTAGCTAAATTATCAAGCTCACAATTCGCCTTTTTTTAAATGAAATTATGTATCTTAAATAATTGGTTCCCATACTTCCCATTCGTTTAAAAAATGAAGACATTAAACTTGCAATTAGTCTTTGTAAAATAGATTCATCTAAATCGATGCAAGATCTTTCGCACGAGATATTAAATTCACGGGGATTTTACTATTATATAAGCATATGAATTTCCTTCCTGAAACTTAATTAAGCTGCAATTATATTTTTGCGTAATATGTACATCACCCAAACGTAAGAAATTCAGTCCAAAGTATAATACGAACTTTGAATTGATTGAACCAGCATTGCAGCATGGGCTGAACTTGTGATAAAAATCTCCCAATGAATCCAGAACAATTTACTTGATTTTAATAAACATGGGAACTTTAAACGACCCTTTTATTAATGTTCATGGATCGTGTTTATGTTTGCTTGAGCATACTAACAAACATTCTTATCCCAAATATTATTAAATTGCTAACAACTTTTTGCTCCATGTGCCAGGTATGCATGATGTAACCTTATCATATTGATAAATTTTCAGGTGGTTCTATCTATACGAGTACATAATATGATGTCCTCCTATTCTATCCAAGTTGCCAGAATAGTAGTAACGAAACACGTGCATTCTGTACAGATACACTAGACTGGTTGCATTCTAACCAGTCAAAACTGAGTACTCAACCCTGTGTCCAACACCTGTAAGTGATCTGTACAAAACCATATTACATTCCTATGAAGTTACATCAATCGTCTAAAAGCGCTTACGATGGCAGAATCAAAGCAAAACTCTCCTAAAGTGTGTATCATCGGAGCTGGGTTAGTTAATTCATAATCCTATATTTATATATTTCAGATAGAACGTATTTTAAATTATTTTAGCAACACTCAATCTTGATACATTTCTGATCATCAGAATTTCAGGACTCTGTGCCGGTATAAAATTGCAGGAGGAATTGGGCCTGAAAACCTTTACGATATATGATGAAAACGATGAGGTCGGAGGAACTTGGTACACACACACATACCCTGGATGTGCTTGTGATGTACCAAGTAATGTCTACAGCTTCTCATTCGAACTCAATCCAGGTCCAACACATACTATTTGTATCAAATCACGGCTTAAAGTAAATAACTCGCAGGCTGGGAATTTAAAATGGTATTGCTGATTGATACAGACTGGACGACTTCCTATGCACGACAACCTGAGATTTTAGAATATTTGAAGCGCGTAGCAGCTAAGTATCAATTGTATAAATTCATAAAGTTCAATCAGCAAATCAAGAGTGTGACTTGGGATGACAAAATAAATAAATGGAGAGTCCTAATTTTTGACAAATTATCTGACTCTGGGTCTTTAGTTGAAGTCGTTTACGATATAATGTGAGAAATATCTCTAAACGAATATGCTATTGTGCTGAATGGCATTCTTTTACCCGAGAATTGGGTTAATCGTTATTTTTGTTGAAGAATTTCTGGAACGGGAGTCCCAAACATCCCGAAAGAGTTTTCCTCCTTCAAAGGACCAATAATTCACACAGCCACATGGGATTCAAACATAAAATTAGAGGATAAAGTGGTGGGGATAATTGGAAGTGGTTGTAGTGCAGTTCAGGTCGTCCCTGAGATTGAACCGAAGGTCAAGCAATTGTTTTCATTCCAAAGGTAACTTATCCGAGAATCATTTAAGATTCTGATCACAAGATAATTTGGATTATTTATTAGTAATGGTGTATTTTAATTTTTTTCACACGTGCAGCATGGGTAGTTCCTTTGAATCAGCACAAATTTCCTAAGTTACTCAAACTTGCATTTGCAAAGATTCCCTTATTCCAATGGCTTGTTCGAGCATTTCTTTTCCTTGTTAACGAACTGACATTTTATGGATTCAAAGATAAATCGACTTTGAGTAAATTAGGTACGTTGAATAATTGAGCTATTTCAAATATGACTGACCAGTCATGATAATCGACGGTTTAATTACAGGTAGAGGATTAACAACTTTAGACATGGTTTTTTTTCAGCATCTTGGTATGGCAAAGTTCATTTGAAGAATCAGATTCCTTCGAACCTGGATTTGCAAAGAAAGCTGACCCCTGATTTCCAATTTGGATGCAAAAGAGTTTCACCTTCGAATAAGTATTACAAATCCCTAAATACTCAAAAGTCTGAAGTCATTACAAGTAAAATAACGGCTGTGACAGATCATTCCATCTTTACTGAAGATGGACATGAATACAAAATTGATGTGAGAATTTAAATAATTTAAAGTTGGTAAAGTAAATATAATCCATCCTTGAATCTCTACACTCTATAGGTTTTAATACTCGCAACCGGATATGCGGTGCAAGACTTTTACGCTCCGTTAAAAATAGTTGGATCCAATTCTAAAGAAACTCTAGATTGTTGGAAGGAAGAACATGGACCTACTCTTTACCTTGGGATTGCTTCAAGTTTAAATCCAAACTTATTTTTTTTGCTAGGATCGAATACAGTAAAACAAACTATTTTAAATAATCGAAAACATTGGTTTTAAACATGAATGTTCTGAATTTTGTGGAATAATTTATTTCCAGGCGTCTGGAAATAACTCAGTAATTTTTGCGATTGAATGCCAAGTGAATTGGATTGTGCAAGTTATTCGTGAAATGCAGAGGAGAGATTCTAAAGTCGTATGTGTAAAGAAGTCCACTGAGAATGAATACATGAAAGAGTTGATGGAAAGAATGAAAGGAACAGTTTGGGGGGCAAATGAATGCGGATCTTGGTATGCGAATGAAAACGGAATTATCACCGTTTTGTACCCCAAAAACTACATTTCTTATTGGAGGGAGACAAGAACTGTGAACTTTTCCAAACTCGATTTCGAATGATTTCGTGTCCTTAGTCTTGTACGCTTTATATTTTTAACTTTAATAATGATTACAAGAGGAATTGCTTTCTTCTGCGAACTTATGTAAAGTAACCTACTTCCGGAAATAATAATGAGTCCTTAACTTTTTAACAAGACGATATATTTTTTGTCACCACATATTATAATAAGCAGCTGAAGTAATTGAGATGAAAATAATTTCCAAATGCTACACTGCCACATAGCATGGTACAAAAGGACTGGAAAATATTTACACCATATGTTTCGGTAAACTGAACTTTTTGTTTGGAGTGGACAAGTGTGTCAATTCGTATCATAATTACCCTAATTTTTTTTTGACAATGTGTAGTAAATGGAACAAGGAAAGCTTTTCTCATGCATATTTATCTGTATAACCATATTTTTCGACACGGATTGCATGTTGTAACCATTTATCGTCGTAATTTTTAAGCTTCCTAAAATGAACTCTGCTGCGAAACTGCCACTGGTAAGGTTTCCAGGGCGTTCTTGTGCACCTCTTTCAAGTGTTTTTCCCCTCTGACCTGCCTACTGCTGTGGAAAAACATAATAACATTACACATTACACACTGTAATTATAAAATTAGGGTAGGAAATGAAATGTAACAATTAAAAATAATTTTAAAGCATTTTATTCGTAACTTCTATTTCCTCTCTCACAACTTATTCCCATGTGAGTTAGTAATTAATAAAGCCAGCCAAATCGTAACCCCTTGCCATAATTTTAATAAATTATTTTGTATGACAATTCCAACATCTTACAATCATTAGATTGACTAAAGGTTGGCTTCAATAACTTCAGGAACAGGAGCAATGCTGGAACTTCGTCTCGGAGCTTTAAAGTTAAAAGATGCCGCCATTGGAGCTGAGTCATCTTGTTGTTGCATGGGTATCGCTGCTGCAAAACTTACACTTGGAGCATCCGCATCTGCGACCGTTATGCTTGGTCTCATCCTTTGAGAAGGTGTCACTGGGGCAGGAGCCGAGAGTGAGTAGGGCACGTCGTCAAATGCACTCACAGGACCTTTGCAAACCTTCGTGATGAACGCTAGAAAAAATCAGAATAAGATAATTCAAATTATTTTAAGGGTTTTAATTTAATTTCGATAGTTTTCAATTTCAATTTTACGGATGTATGGAATCAAGCCGTCTTCATCTGGATCATCGGAGCATTCCTTTAAGATGAGCTGAACAGATTCATTCTCCATTTTCTCCCCTAGAAGACAGCAGATTGATTTAATAATTAAATTATAGTAGTAATGTCATTACGAGTGCTAAGAATCACCAGATGCGAGTAGCATATGCTGAAGTTGATTAACTGGCATGAACCCATCAGAGTTTTTATCATAAAGTTTCTAGAATTTGGAAATAAACTTTAACAAAAATTTAATTTAATTTAATTTAAAATTTAACAAACCAGAATCTCAACGTAGTCCTCAAGGCACCCAACGTCCTTGTCTTTCTTTGCGTCGGAGTAAATTGATAGAAACTCTTCTATGGTGTACTTTTTCTCTCCTGTGATTCATATTTGTATTTTCAAACTTATTCTACGATTCCAATGGGAGTAAATATTAATTTTTTTAAATTGCTATAGGAGAACCTTTTTTATTGGTTCCACCCAATTTGTCAATGGTTTTCAGAGACGGTGTCAACTCTAGAGCTCTCAAGCAATCGGCTAGATTAACCCCGTCGATCTCATCCTTCCCTTCAAAATCGTAAATAGAGAAGACAGCTTTGGCATCTAAGATGTCGTAAAAATATTCTTTTTTGATAAGAGCTTCATGAATTGTTCAATTAAATATTTCAAAAAAACTTACTTTGAATTTCTGGCGACTTAAGATCCATTTTCGGAAACTTGTAGACAACTCTAGACCAAAAATCAAAAACGCTCCTAAAATATTTTACAATATTTGTCAACAATAAGATGACAATTCTCCTATCCAATTTCAAATCCCTAGAAGTAAATGCGTTCAGTCGGCTGTGGCTGAGCTGAAAAGAGCTGAAAACATACCCCGGACAAGCCAAATGTCGATAGGAACTATTTTGCTGCTCAAAAGTCGTTGAAAGGATCAATTGGCAGGGACAGTGCTTAGCAAAGCAGAGTAGGGCAGAAAAGCATAAAATTTAAAATAGCACGACCAGAAGACCGAAACTTTTGCGTGAAGATGAAAGCACAAAAGTACAAGGGAATATAGAAACCTCTGCTTGTCCGATTTAACTTATGCTTATGAATATCATTTTCGGATCCCGACATTTGGCCCATATCTTTTCAACACTGTCAACTAATATGTTTCGGCTCATTTACCACTAGTTCAGCCCGACGAAACATTTACAAGTACACGTCGTATACCTTACATATCCTTGGTGCTTAGTATGAAATACACATCTCATAACATGACATCACGAGGTCCAAACGAAAAGTAGATTTAAGCCTTTAATTTCTCCTCTCACACAAATCTTCACTCCTATACACCCTGGTTATGATTTCTATTTCTGCTTACACTTGATAATATAAAATTACCATGTACAGCGATTTCCATATCCTAGGAAAAAATCATGGTAGAGACCTCCATGAGGTCTGTTTCAATATCAGTATGAGCATAAAGTTCAGTGATGTGGAGCTAAGTTTTGTACCGCGTGACATCTTTCCTGCTGAAGGCTTCCGTTTCGCCTGGCTGACAATGATAATACTCGTCCCAGTTACGTGTACGGTTGACGACTATGGAGCATTCCACTTTGGCCAAAAAGTTGAAGGGTGGCAGCCGTAAATATCATAAACCGTGTTATTACGTTAGTTTTAGTTTTGAAATCCCAACAACCCAGAAATTATTACAGCTTGCAGTCACGCTAATACTATAAAAACACAACAGGGAACGGAGTTGTTTTTATGACTTAGTTTCGAAATTAAATGTCCATGTGTTCCTCAAACTGTACTCGAATGCCTTAATAAGATTACGGAAGTTATGAGGGGATACATTTTGACTTGGCTTCTTTACAATCTTAGCCTTCTGGCTCATTGGCCTAATTAGCAAGCCCCGGAAGTTCGTATGAAATGACCAACTTCGGTTTACAGAGTTTTTGGGGACTTTGAGAAAAGCCTTACGGGAAAGTTGAGAAAGTTTTTGCAAGTGGGGAGTGTGGATGAATCTAAAAGCAGGGAGAAGATCTAGAAAAGTATTCGGTTGATATTGTGAGGATTGATATGAAACCAGAAACTTAGACTGATTGTGAGTCCAGCCGGTGTCAGTTTATTTGCCAAATTTTGCATGTTCTCGTACTTAACCGTGTATCCTGTCAGCTTTGCTCAATTCAATATAAAAAGGCATATTCTATGTTAGTTAGTATCAGTGAATCTGATGAAATCACAGATAAATAAAACCCAAAAGTTTAAAAGGAGCTCGCCGCCTAAAGAAAATTATATTTCATCATTATAGAGTAGCTCGCCTTTAATCTATTACCTTTGACACGATACATTGTTAATTGCAGTTGGATTAAAATATTTCATGATTAAGTTCCGCAAAGCTATACAGAATACAGAGCAAGATGCGGATGGTTTGATAGATATACACACACATGTCATGAGATCATAAGCTCCCTTGATTTCTTCAAGGCGAGCTAATAAATCGTACCCGCATAAAAAGCAACCGCTTCATATTCATTTTTCATGTCACCTGCCCTCACTAAATCTTTTCATGGCAAGAACGTCAGATCCAATCTCCTGCTTTTGAGTCTCGAAAATCTCGAGATGCTCTCAGGACCGATTAATGTTTATAGAAGTGGAAGTGAGAGCTCCAGCGAGATGGAATTTATTCGTCGAGAGATTTAACATGACCCGTACACAGAGATGTACTGCAATACATGCGAGTAGGACACGGAAATAGAGAGCTGTTACAATATCAACAATATCCGTCGTATGGCTAAGTGCAGTGACTGGATGTACCCTTTTATAATTTAACTTCCTCTGTATATTGATACATTTCCGATTGTGTCGTAAATCATGGGACAAGAGATCGGATTCTGTGAGATTTATACTATTCAGTTATTGAGGTTCAATTCAAAAGATAGAGATAGTAAAAAGATCTTAATCATTTAAGTGCGGCATTCGAGTTTTTCCCTGAAATTCTATGGAACAGCTTCTGATGGGTTCCTAGATCATTTTGAATTTCTGTAAAACATTTCCGAATTATTCTTTGAACTCAGATTTACAAATTCAAATAGATTCTAGCATTATCATTGGAAATATGGATATGAAATACCGTTAGTCATTTGCTTGTGTTATTCCTGAGCCGATGCTAACACGATTTCTCTAAGATGGCAAAGTACACATGACCTTCGAATCTGTTTCAAGCATAAAAAATCTCTAGAAACAACTAAACACCTTAAGAGGATCAGCTCCGGCTTATACCACGTCTGCAACATATAATTAAAGCCACACACTATCTAAGAAAATTATTTCAAGCTTAATCAATCTAATACGCAAGAGAGGCAGGTGTAAAAAAGCCATAAAAAGCTTACCTTTTCACATTCATTGGGCTGGAATAATCTTTATGCAAAAGCTTTTCTAAAAGCCAGAAGGTCCCATACTGGAATATGACTGGAATAAAAAAAAAGCCCAGCTTTGTTTGTCATAGAGTTGAAATGTTCCTAGAGGGTGAGACAAAAGGAAAATTTCTGGAGCGGGAATATTTGATTTTGAGATAGTGCCGCAATACTTGAGGGAATTTGAAAACCTCAACAAAGCGTCTTTTTATGGGAAAGCAGTAATAATATTTTTAATCAAGGACTTAAATTAATCCTTTGTTTTTATTATTGTTACAAGTGTTTGGGACAAACTGCAGAGGCACTGAGCTCAACGTGCTTGTTTCTCTCCTGTAATTCCCGTTGTGTTTGTTGTAGCAAGGTAAACATTTGATTTAATAATCTATCCTAAATCGTTGCTTGTGTCTTAAAATAATTATGAATTAAGACTAACAAAATCAATAGAAATTAAGGATTTTAGCCTTCTTTTCAAATCTGTTTCGCAATTGATTGATGAATTGATGGCCCATGGCCGGTGGGAGAAATATGAGATAAAAGTATGTTAAACGAAAACGAAGTGAGTGGGTAAAAACATTATGTGTTATGACAATTTAATTTGATTCGAATCACATTTGTCCAGTACCATTAACAGTAACTTATGACTTAAAAAACAATGTGAAGACGAAGAGAATTAGAAAGATTGAGTTTATTGACATTGTGGTTATCCTTTTTTCCCAGGAAATAACTGCGTAAATTAAATGGAGCCGTCGCTGGGAAATGCACTTTCCCTTACGCCTGAGGAAGCTCGAATCTACTCAACAATACTTGGGGCCACAGCTTCACTTCCGAAATCTGATCCTCGATACGCTCTTGTTATAGGAGTAACTTGGTGGCTTTTGCATAGAAGGAGGCGGATGGAGCAGCAGCTGATCAGACGCAGGCACTTTAGCCGACGCTTACGTCGATTAATGTACTTAAGGTGGCAACTGCAACGCAATAAGATGTATGGAGTGTCCTCAGCTATGCGAGCAACTGAAGTAGCCCTTATGGAAGATTTGTCCAGCCTGCCAGAGAAAAAAATTTGGGTCAAGAAGGAGCATACTGATATTTTTTGGGTACAGTTCGACCAAGGAGAACTGACCCCTGAAGTGTTTTTGAAAAATTTTCACATGTCACAAGAAACCTTTGATTTTATTTACACGGAGTTAGCCGAACATCTCAGAAAGGCTAACACGACTATGAGAGAACCTCTTCCTGGAAAGAAGCGTTTGGCAGCGACTTTATACAGGCTTGCCACTAATGCTGAATACTTGAAAGTGGCTGGCTTATTTGGAATAGGTAAATCCACGACGACCTCATTAGTTCGAGATGTTTGTGAAGTGATAGTAACGATTCTAAGAAATAAGTTTCTGGATTTGGACATTGATGAAGGAGCTGTAGTAGAGGCTGAAGAGAAGTTCGAAATTCCACAAGTTATTGGGGTCTTGGGATCCATCGATGTGTTTATTGTGGGGTCTTCTTGGGACTGGAGTGAAAGTAGCCCTTTTTCATCTCTGTATTCACAAAGCTATGCGTTAATATTTCAAGCTGTTGTAGATCATTCAGGCTGTTTTAAGCACGTTTCCGCAGGATGCCCTGCTGGATTGAGTAACTTAAAAGCCCTGAAACGCTCCAATCTGGATTCTCAGATTAAAGAACGAATATCTCATCTCCATAAAGAATTTAATGGAGTTCAAATTCCAGCATTACTTGTGGCTGATGAAAGCCACATCCCTGACGAAGGCCTTCCTTTCTCTTGGATGCTTACCCCATACAAAGATCAAAGTCTGGAGGAAGACGAAAAAAAGATAAAGCTAAACGAGAAAATTCGTAAGGCAGAAAATGTCTTTGAAGAAGCTGTGACGAAAGTAAAGAGTCGATGGAAGATATTTCATGGGAAAAATGGGAAAATCAATTTTAACGCAGATGCCTTTGAAAATATTGCCCTGGCATGTTGTATTCTACACAACATCTGTGAAATGCGAGGGGATTCTATTGATCCAAATTGGTCTTTAGATGTCCATGATTCACTTTTTGTAAGAAAGGGGCAACCCGGCTCTTCGCTAAACAAGGACTCAGTTGAATTGAAGGGAGATGAAGACTCTCATCCAAATGATGATGGCAATATGATGGAATCGGAATCTACAACTGATGGGCCATCTTCTCAAATCATTAGAGACACCCTTGCTACGATTATTTGATTGGTATCTTATCGAGATTAACGTCTGGTTTTTGCCCCTCTGGTTTCGTTTTTATTGTATACGACTTATGAGTCATAACTTATGACTATATTTTTAGATGTCTTTCAGAGTATTTGTACATAAAGATCCATCTGATTTGGAGAAAAGCTCATAGCATTAGTTTTTAGTTTCATCTGTATTCCGTATAACTGTACTGTAAGTATTATTGATATTGTGTTATTAAACTATAACTTAATATTTCCAAAATCTAGAAGCGCTCACTATTTCTGCTTAGATTTAGTCTAAAATTGATCCTATAAGCGTGCATATGAAAATCAATATCCCCAATCATTTATTTTCATGAATCAGAATTTCTTTCAACGTGTAGTATCATTCCATAACAACCAAGAAACGGCATCAAATCAAAATATTTTCTAATGAAAATATCAGTGCAAATTAGTGCAAAAGTGGCATATGTGATACTGACAACGTGACAACCGATGATGTCGAGGAATCTTCGGCCAAAACAGAATCTATAAAAACTTAATGATTAACTCAAGATTGAATGACCCCAAACATATTAAACTTCAGTCGGGTTTAATCACTTTAATTTCGATGTGACAATGTCAATGCGGGTTGGGACAATTTTCTTTTCAATTAATTCAACAATTTTCACAATTGTCTTGTTCTCATATGGGACATCGGCGTACAAAGAAAGATTTTGGCACGAGTAAGTGAATTCTTAAAAGCAACTACTTCCCTTCATCATTGTTCCTAATGAATGAATATTAAACCTTGTCGAATCTCATTGTTCCAACCACCAGGGAGTATTTCAAGCCAGGTGAAGTTCATCCGGAGTTGGTTAAAAGCCTAGAGTCTAAAATCATCTACCCCTCAGTAAAAATTTGCGTTCGACCTCAACAAGAGACTAAGATAAGCAAACGTAAAAGTCTAAGTCAACCGTCGAAATCGCAAGAGGTAGACGGGCGATGGTCACAATTCCTTGGTCTATACTTTTTTGACTTCGGGTACGAAATCCACAATTGGGAAGAAACTCGAGAGAAGAAAGATCCGGAGGTCGAGCCATGGACTGAAAGTGCATCCTTATTCTTCATCCTATTCCTCCTGATACTGTATCTCGTATTATGCATGATTATTATCCCCATCATCGGGGGCCTTGGATTTAATATTTTCCGAGTATTGTGGTGCATTTGTAGTCACCCTTGCATAAGAAATCTTAGCCGAAGATTTTGGATCTATGTAATGGATTATAGTATGCAAATATCTTTTCGAATTGCTCTTCTTTATTGAAATCCGAATTCTTTGTTACAGAATGAACTGAGGAAAAGGAGGCGTACGAATTTGTTGTACCATTGGGATAAGGGCAAAGTTCCCAAGCATCTTACTAGGCTTCCAAACTGGTTGAGATCGTTCAAAGAAGAAGAAATCCCAGCGGAACTTGTGGAAAATGACGTTGACAGTGACTCTGGGGAATCTACAGATGGTTTCGAGTTAGAGGATAAAGAACAATCTATCACTTTAGCTCGACTGCAGAAACAACCTCGGATAGACAACAAATCTAATCCACACATCCAGGGGCATACACATCCAGTTAGCCTTTCTGCTAAAAAATTGTTAAAGTAAAGGCTGCTGGACTGCTTAGAGGGTTTCATTTTTGGTTGTCAATTTTATATTTATGATTTTTAAACGAAATTGAATTGATGATTATGGCGCTGGATTGTATTATAAATATATTTTACATTTACTTTTAATAGCCTATTATTTTAGCACCCCATATTCTAGTCAATTAATAGCTCCAGAGAACTAAATTCAATCAACCGAACCAGCGAATTTGATTTGTAGCCAAGAGGCAAGGGTTGAGTAAGTAGTTAAGCGGGTATATAATTTTACACTTAACGTCTCATACGATCTCCAGCCAAGAAATTGACGTGACAGGTATGCGTATGTACCTGAAGCTTTTATATCTGTAGTATGTAATTAAGGAATGTTATTTGTTAATGTCATTGGTTTCTTGCCTGGAAGATTCTCCAGTTGGCCTTCGAATAAAAAAGTTTAAGTTTGAGTTCAGATTGGGTTGTAGGTGAGATAAGAGTTGGATTAGGTAAGAAGATGGTATATATTGTCGCATAAGATTTCTCGTATCTATAGATGGATGTCCTTGTCAACAATCCCACTGATCATCCCATCAGAGCATGCTAATTTAATCGCTTAACAATATCCATTTCTTTCCATACATGGCACATATGTGACTGTGACATGGCAAATTGATTGAAACAAATAAATGATATAAAATTCTAAAGATATGAAAATCCCCTCTAAAATCCTTGAAACACAGGGGCTTCGACTTCGACCCATTTAAAAAAAAGTTGAAGTCTGTAAATCTCTTAATAGGAATCTTCCGAAAGAATAGTGACCCGACGGGGTCGTTCGTACTCTAGTATAGAATATTTCTCCAGGCAAATATTAACGAAAAAATTATCTTTGCGTCCACTGACTTGTAGAGCTTAAAGTTTGAGTTAAGCAAAAAAGCTCTTTCCCCGATTGAAGAAGAACCTGTTTTTGATAATTTTGCTCAACAAGTCGTTAATTAATTCACATAGATCATTCGAGAAAAGCCTTTGGTGATTAGTCCGTTGAAATCCATGGGATGACTTATTGAAAATCTAGTATCTATCCAGGTGGAAGGAACAAGGGCGTGTCGATAACAATTCATCTTCAGTGGATGGAATTTGCAACTTGCAACCATGGTCTAGCTTTATTAGCATTTAAGCCTTCAAAAAAGCTTGGGTTTTGTTTTATACAGTGGCAAGGTACTTTCTCAGATAAATTTCATGGCTTGGGCAGAAGATCACCAACCGACTTGCCTCCTAATATCCTAATGTATTGAAAATCCACTTTCATAGGTACCTTGGACACACCACCAATGTACTACATAACCTTCAAGAGAAACAACCTCCAATCAACTGGAGTAGATGTAATGAATTATGGCGAGAAATGTAAATTTAATCATCGGACTGGATTGAATTTAAATAAAAAATGTTCTAGAGACCCCGATCCGGTTGCGTCCATTTTTTCTTCTACCAAGACATATAAATTGAGCCACTTGAGGCCTCAATACTTTGTGTCGAATCTACTCTCGTTCTGATCACTCTTACTTCCTTGCAAATTTCAAAAACTCTCCTCAACTACTCAAAATGAACGCCGTAAGTTTGTGAACTCTTTGTTATTTATCTTTTCAGAATTTCATGTAAATAAAATGTTGGGATTTTAATTCATTTGATTGATTCATAGGTATCTGCTGCCGTTTTCTTGGGCCTCGTTGCCCTCTGCGCCGGACACGCTGTTGTCGCCCCAATTGCCCAACAATACTATGTCCCAACCAGTTACTCTTCTGTAAGTATTTTTTTTGTATTGTATTGGAAGTATTGGAAGCTATCGATTGACAGGTTATAATTTTTAAACTGTTAATTCTTATGATTGTTATTTTTATTTTTATAGCAATACCAATATGTCCAACCTCAGGGAGTTAAGTACGTCCAACAACAATACACCGTTCCAAGCACTAGCCAATACGTTTACAAGACCCCTGTCAACTATGTTGCCCCATCTGTAAGTCTTCTGAGTTTTTTTGATTCTGATTAATTAATCTGAGAAAAGGATACTTATTACCGTATGGGTTTAAATTTGTCGTGTAGATTTATGTGAATATCTAATGATGGGATTTAAAATTTGTTTTCAGTACTACTCCTCTGCCTACTCCGCCCCAGTTGTCTCATCCGCTTACGGATATGGAGTCAACGCTTACAGCCCATCTTACGTTTATGGTGCCTACGGCAGCCCATCTTACGTCTACGGATACGGAAAGAAGTAAACGATTTCCAAAAACTAACCGGTCTCAATCAGCGGATTAGCTTTCAGTGATATAATCCATGCTGCCAAATACACTGCAGAAATTTTTCGATTGGAAATATTCATGGAGAGAAATTAATAAATCAGTTTATGCAACATAAATTTTGCCCTCAAAGATCAATTATTTTTCATCAGATCTAAATTCGATAAGTCAGACAGAGACATTACGAAATCATATTTTACTGATATCTCAGGATTGCTTAATTTAAGTATAAAAAGATCAGTGGTAGTGCATAGTGGTAGCAGATCTTGGGAATAAAATGAAGGCCCTTTATAAAATCTCTGTAAACTATCATTGTTGATCATACATATTTTCGAATACCTCCAATCGTATTGTTGGTATTAAAGCTATTTTCCTAAAAAAATTCATCATACAACGAGAATACGAAGCAGAATTTAAAGAAATGATATTCGCTAATCTCAATTTCGTTTATTGCTATAGAATAACAGATTCGAAATCGAGAACTTGGTTTTGTTGCAGATCTCATTCTTGTAAATCAAGAAATAAATGTCCAATTGTTAAGTAAAATTTGAATTGTTTAATATTGCTTATAAATTTACTTTAAAAAGTTATTGATTTCAGATTGGAAGGACGAGATTCTAAATAATCTTGGAAATGTTTGAGATTATAAAATGCCACAACAAGAGAAAAAAATTACAGTATTTTATATTTATGTCCAACTTATCTGTTGCCAGGTTCACCTGGCTGACCAGCGTATCCTCCAGACCCACCACTCCCAGGGGCTCTGTAGCGATTTCTGTAGCTGGAATATGAAGGTCTCCGGCTACCCGCTGAGTTGTAGTCATTTGAGGATAACTTCTGAAGATAGTCAAGCCATTGCTTTCTAGACCGAGAGCCTGAATTTCCCCCATAGCCCCCAGCTCCGTAGTAACTATCCCGGTCAAACGAATAATAGTCATCGTCGTCATCATAACTGTAGCTAAAACTTCCCGACCGTCCTGGTAATCCTGGAGATCCTCCACCCCCTTAAAAGCATTTTATAAATATTTATTAAAAACCAGGGAACAATATACAGACAGCGATACTAAAGCTGAGTTGAGTTCTTATAATACAAACCTCCACCACCACCACCACCCCCTGTAAATATAATTTTAGTATTTGATTTAGATATCATAAACAAATTTTGCAAGAATTTAAATAATTTATTCATTAGGTAATAAAGTTTACTTGCCTCCACCTCGTTTTACTCGTGAAGCTGTAAAAAGGGGGTCAAATGTTATTTAAACTCTCTAAGCAATAATCTATTACTTTGATTTAGTTTCTAATGTATTTGTAAAATGACTTACTTATTCCAGGTAGTTTATTTTCGCCACTTACTGAGCACAAAATCGACAAAATAATCGCGAACAATGCCCCTGTACAATAAAGCTTCATCTTGAAAATTCACAAAATACTGACGCTATTCTACTTGGTATTGGGGAAATGTATTAATGAATAGAAAAATGATGTACAGTTGTGTTTAAGCCCTTTTTATATTCGTAGCTAATCTCCTACTATGATGCAACTTCCTAACGACCGATTGAAACAGATAAAATGAACACTTAGTTTCAAATTTCAAACACATCAGCACAAGTACAATACTAATGACTTCTGTAATATGCATTAGCTAGGTTGTGTAATCTACTCCTCAAAGCAATTTTGAATCTTTGCTGGTTGTTCGGGCTCGCAACTGAATAGATGAATTAACATTAAAATATTTCAGTCACTGGTCGCCTGAAATTACAAATTATTCCATGCGTTTTTATTAAAACTAAATAAGACTAACGCACTACATCGACTACATCCATAAATTAACCAAACCCGGCACTGCCTCTTATCTAAACTTGAAAAATGTTCCCATACAATAATCACTATTGACAAAATCAAATGACTTTGCTTCAAACAACATTATTGTAAGTAATTTCCATTGACCACAACAGAGGATGTGATGTTTCAACAAAAATACTATTAGCATCTTTATCAATCTCATTACTCGTACTGACCAAGCGCCCAAACGCTAGAGTGTCATCTTTAAGATCCCATTTCAAACCTGAAGTGGTAACTTTACAAGGTGACCCAACTGGGATGAGAGAGCAATACGGAATTCTAAAACTGTTCTCAGAATTGTTTTCTTTTCCACAGATAAATATTCGCTGAGATCCTGGGGGCAGTAGCCAGCTCATGGAGGACGAGCTCATCAGAAAAACCTGCTTTCCTGATAAGAATGTCAGAGCGTGATGCAGAGTCTCCACGTTGGCCATTATTTGATCAAATCTGCCGGATATTTCGCAATATACAAGAATTTTTATGATCTGAAATAGATATTCAAAAATTATGGACATGGTCATTTTTATGTTAAATAATGTCAAGATAATAGATTGCACCTCTAAGCCAGTTCTTGAAATTCGGTCCCCCAAGATTCTGAGGGATTTTGTACAATCGCTTTCATCTTGATCTTCCGTCAGAATAACATCAATGTCCTTTTCTTTCTTGAAATAGTTTAACACCTCTGGACGTATTGAATCGAAATCTCCAGAAACAATATGAGGATGCTTTAAAGTATTTGGGAATTTTTTATCCAGGTAATCCCAATGATTCCCACCTCCGTCTGCTATTACTCTGAGAGAAGCTACGGAAAAACATGCGAAAGTTCTAGAGACATTAATTGGTCTATTATGTGTATTTTCGTTTATTTCGAAACGGAAGTTTCAAATCAAATCCCCAAACCTTTGTTCCACAAAGACATGAAAACCAACTCATTTTGAATGGGTTGGTTGAGCAGAAGAATTGCAAAGGTTACACTCTTTAAAGCAGCGTCCTCCTGTTCTAAGGTTCCAGAGATGCAAGCTAAAACGTCCCTCGGTCTCCATTCCATGATTAGTCAATATAAATTAAATTCAGTTTGGATCGATCATAATTTATTAACTTATATTCTTCTCTTATTCTGGTCTGTATTTGTTATTTGTTATTTCATATAACATATGGCTGATAAACCTAAAATAGTCCGAACAAACAAATTGTACATTCGTTTATTTGTTTTCCGATAAAATATTCAATAATTTTGCATTTTCATTGCATGTACGACCTTATCAGTTTGTGCATAATAATTAAATCTGACTCAACTTAAGACGAGTATCTTTATATTATTTTCTAATGTATATCGACCAATTACTAGGATCCCCCTCTTCCACGTCCCTTCCAGCAGAACATGTGATTTTAAGTATACTACTGGTTGAAATTTTCACACGAACGAGTCTAACGAGTCTAACGAAGTTTAATTATAGGTTAATTATTGGTAGCATCAGATAAAGGATAAAAGCACATATTAACATTTTTACATTAGTACATGGCATTTAAAATGAAAACATAGAATCTAAAAAACCACGCTTACAAAAGGCGAACAATTCCTATCAGAGCAAAGATCATGCAGTGACCTCCAACAGTCCAACAAAGCTTGCGATCTCATACATACATACTTTACTATATTCGCATACCCATTTCATAAGAGCTAATATTTAACAAGTCCTTCAACACCGATATACTATACTAAAGCCGTGTGTACGACTACCAACTATCGTGTGATAAAGTAAAAACTAGTTATTCCTTAGGCATAGACAGAACAGATACACTCGCTGATCTATAACATATGAACATCATTGATAATATAACATCTATTCCATAACAGCATCATTTACCACCAGTTTTCATAACGAATGTCTACTTATTTCTTGTGACTTGCGAGTATCAAGAATTACATAACTCATGTGATTTTCGCTGTTCCCTGTGTATCTTAGGAAAATAAGGCTAATTCGAAATATATATCTGACCAACTACAGAGAGGTTCCGTTTTAAGATATTAATTTGACTTGAATTTGATCCTAAAAATGATTTTAAGGATTTTTGACTTACTTCCCACAATAATAATTCTGGGGACGGTGCCCTTGTTAGTTCCACTTTTAGCAGGAATAAGTTATTACGTAGATTATATTTTCAGCACAAAACATGATAGTTCGGAAATATTCGATTTCATTGTGAGTAAGTAATACTGACTATTGCAGCCTACTCTAATATAAGTATGTTCATGGTGCAAATGTTGTTATTTTGTATTTAAGTCGGTTCCGGATCCGCCGGGGCTGTTGTGGCAAACAGGCTTTCGAAGAATAGTAAAGTTTTGTTAATAGAAGCCGGCGGGGACCCCGTTCCCCATGTGTCGATTCCACTACTTGCACAAGAAATTATGCACCTGCCATCCATGAATTGGAACCATAGGACTGTCCCGCAGAACTATTCTAGTCAAGCTATGGTAGACAAGGCAAGTCAGTTCCATTAATAACAATCTACGTACGTGCGTTTTTTTAATGTCAAATCAATAAAACTAACTCTAAATCTAACAGCGATCAATATGGCCTCGAGGGAGAATGCTTGGAGGGTCTAGTAATCTCAACTACATGTTCTATGTGCGTGGAAATCCGCTCGATTACGACAGATGGTCAAACATCACTGGAGATCCTTCCTGGAAATATGAAAATGTATTACCTTATTTCAAAAAGTCATTGGATTATCATGGATCATTCCAAGAAAATGGTTGGGACTGTTAACTAGCATTACCTACAATAATCACAAGATTTATAAGCTAACCGTAGCGCCTAACTCTTTCTGAAACTAGAAAAGCACTATGGAAAAACTCCGTATGGCTACCTGCATGTGGAGAAGCGTGCTTATGATCCTATTCATAAATACTTTGTGGACGCAGGGAAGGAACTTGGTTATGACGAGATCGATATAAACGGGCCCCAGAAACCTGGTATGATTCATAAATAAATCATGTAAAGATATCCGCCTGAGTAATAAGTAAATGTTAAGAAATACATCTGTGTTTTAATTTACGAAGGGTTTGGCCACTCAGAAGTTACGCAAAACCATGGACGACGTTCCGGAACATATGCAGCTTTTATTAAGAACTTCCAGGATAGAAAGAATCTTCGGATTTCTCGATATTCCCAAGCAGTTAAGGTTTGAACTTTGAAACAATCAACTTTTGCTCATTGTTGATCAATTTTTCGTTACTAAATGCTGAGATTTCGCTCCACAGATTCAGTTCGACAAAAATAATGAAGCTGAAGGCGTTTGGTTTATCCGTCATGGAAAGAAACACTTTGCGAGAGCTTCAAAGGAAATTGTTTTATCTGCAGGAGCTGTCGATTCACCAAAGCTTCTAATGCTCTCTGGCATTGGTCCTAAAGACCATCTTAAAAGTTTGAAAGTATGCCATTAGGAATTATTTAAGTTTCGTTTAATTTCGCTAGTAATTTGTTTTAATATTTTGCGTGTTTGAAAACCATTTTCTAATAGATAAAGACCAAAATAGATTTGCCTGTTGGAAAAAATTTGAAAGATCACCTTTCCGTGCTAGTATACCCATTTTTAATTAACGAGCAATTGTCTTTAATGCCTTACCGAGATCTTGGGATCCAGTCCCTAATTGACTATTTTGTACATGGTCGAGGTAATTGTTTTTAAAGCTTGTCCTCAAGTACTCACTTTCATTATGGAGTTTAATGCGTCAAATAAAATGAAATTGTATCTTCAGGACCACTTACCTCCCCTGGGGGTCTGCAATCTTTCGCTTACATAAGTACGAAATTCGCCGAACGACCAGATTGGCCGGATCTACAAATCTACACAGGAAACGGAGGACTGTATCATGGTTTTCACGAGGATGTATCTAGAATACTAGGCTACAATTTGAATGATGTACAAGAGTACATGGGACCTTTAATAGAAGAGGCGGAAGCTTTCGTACTTATACCCACATTAGTGGTGCCTAAAAGTGTTGGTGAGATTACACTCCAGGACAAGAATCCATTGACACCTCCACTCATTGATCCAAGATATTTAGAGGATCCCAGAGATGTGAAGACTTTAATTGAGGGTAACTAACTTCTTTTACGAGTACGAGTATGAGTACGAGTACTTTTACGAGAGTTGCTGATTAAAAATTTTTTTTCAATGATTGTACGTCATGGAATTTAAGGTATAAAGTTTAGTATTAAACTTGGCGAAGAGACAAAATCATTTAAGAGGCTCAACTCAACTCTGCTCAACCGAGCATTTCCAAGATGTAAACATCATCCAGTGAGAAGTGATGAGTACTGGGAGTGTTACATACGACAAACCGCATTCACCCTGTATCATCCAGTAAGCTTGGGGCTATGATCTTAATTTATAATATCCAAATCCTAGATGGATTTTTAATGATAACATTTAATGGTTTTTAGGTCGGGACTTGCAGAATGGGAAAAGCTATAGGGGACTCTAAAGCCGTCGTGGATTCTAAATTAAGGTATGGAATACAAAAAAACATTTGTGTAACCGTGATCCTGAACGATTATGATTTTATTAGAGTGATAAAAGCCCGAAGAATACGAGTGGCCGACTGTTCGATTATGCCAGAGATAGTTAATGGAAACACTAACGCTCCAGCCATTTTAATTGGAGAAAAGGCAGCGGATTTGATTAGAGAATATTGGTCTGAACAATACCGAATTTGTGACATGGTAGATTATTATTTTAATTACGTGAACTACTCTTCAGAAAAATGTTTTTATATGAAGCTTATGTGATTATCTTATGTAGTTTTTGTATGAATAAAAAACAATATTAAATAAACGGCCAGCTTACTAAAGGAAAATCTAGCAACAATTTAACAGTTATTGCATATCTATGTAGTTTTTAATTTAATGTAACATCCCAAATTAATATAAGTATCAATTTTCTCATTTTTAGTTTCCAAGCTTTGAGGGTCTTTAAAAGTCATCCCTGAATTCGTAATCATGATTTACCTAACCTTAAAAAATCTCTATCATTATCAATAACTTTAAAAAATACACTTTGCCTGAGGCCATCAATAATTCCACGAAAGGTCACCGGTTCATATAACAAAATTTGATTCAATAAAAATACAGTACATGGAATTACCATTTATATCCTACTCAAGGCAATAAACTTTTAATTACTTACCCTTATTTTTAGAAGAATATATTCTTTAAAAAAAGAAGTTTGTTGCCTCGCTTCTACTTATCTTTAATTTAATTTATTCATTTGTGCGCAAATTCAAAATAGCTGATAACGTGTTGATTTTAATTCGGACTACATTGCAGTGGTCATGGAATCGTTCAATGCTATCGAGAGTAAATGTTTTTGTATGTGTGGACTTTGACCATTCAGGTTCAAGTCAGCTCGACAAAAAAACTGGAGAAGAAATAGTTTTCAAAAGAAGAACAAGTCTTTCAAGGTCTCCCACGCACTCTCAATGTTATATTACATTAAAATTTAGGAATTTTTATTTTTGGTACATGCTAAATTAGAGCTAGGACAGACCCGTGTAATAATACCTACTTGATAAGAATTTTCCTTGTTGATTTACCTTAATGCATTTTTGCAGTTGGAAAAGCTGTTTCAGTATCCTTACTTAGCATTGAATTGAATTTCAATGGATGCGCTTGTCTTGATGGAATTGAGATACTGAGTTGAAAAAGATGTAGTGTGTTAAATGTACTGGGCTTTTCGTTGACATTTACTATCTTCGAGGCTCACCAAAACCATCGATAGATCTTCAACTGGTGAGTGTCGAAACCCCAATAAACGGTTTTAAAAACCGAGGTTAAAGGTCTTTAAAAATCAATATTGTCCGGTCACGAAATGTTATTCAAAATTTTGGACTTGATCGTGTTAGTGAGCATTATCGGGACGCTACCTTTGGTAGTAATCCTTCAAAGTAACTTTAACTACTACTGGGATTACATTTCCAGCTCGCTGGGTGACGACAGTCTACAAGTCTACGACTTCATTGTCGGTAATTTTTTATTGATTTCATAGATTTGACAAGTTTGGAAATTGTAATAAAATACATGGAAAATCATTTGATTTAGTTGGAGGTGGATCGGCAGGTGCTGTGGTTGCAAATAGGCTATCCAAAAATAACAAAGTCCTTCTCCTGGAAGCTGGAGGTGATCCTTTGTATTATAACTCCATCCCTGGATTTGCCTTAGCCTTGCTTCATAGGCCAGAGATTGATTGGATGCATCGGACAGTTCCTCAGAAATTTTCTCAGCAAGGATTGATTGGTAAAAAAAGTCTGTGGCCAAGAGGAAAGATTCTAGGAGGGTCGAGTAACCTAAACTATATGCTGTACGTAAGGGGAAGCCCTCACGATTACGACAGGTGGTCAAACCTCACTGGAGATCCTTCCTGGGAATATGAGAATTTGCTACCCTTCTTCAAAAAATCCCTGGACTATAACGGGAAATATATTAAGGATGGTAACTCTTTCCTTTTTCTGTAAACTTCCTTGCAGAATAAATTCTCGGAGATTGTCTAATTATTAATGAACAACAATATTTTAGAAAAGAATTACATGAGAAATACCTATGGGAATCTTCATGTTGAGCAGCGAGAATGGTCACCCATGCACAAATATTTTATGGACGCTGGGAAAGAACTTGGATTTGCGGAAATGGATTTAAATGCTCCTCAGCAGACAGGTATGCCTTAGAAAAATTTATTTTAACCACAGTTATTTGAATTGTCTAATACAAACAAACTTGTATCTGGTCTTCAAAGGCATGGGACGCTTAGAAGTTACTCAGAAAAATGGTAAACGGCACGGGACTTTTTTCGCATTCCTTAAGGATATCTTGTCCCGTGAAAATCTCAGTGTATCAAGATATTCCCAAGTCACAAAAGTAATTGATTTTTTTGGATATCAACCTCATTTAAACTTAATTTATTCACTTTCGATTCTTCGAAAATTTAATAGGTGAAACTTGATAGAAATAGTCGTGCCGTGGGTGTTTGGTATGTCCAACATGGGAAGAAGAAGTTTGCACGAGCTTCTAAAGAGATCATCCTCAGCGCTGGAGCGGTTGACTCTCCTAAAATCTTGATGCTTTCTGGAATTGGACCGAAAAAGCATATTAAATCTGTTGGGGTGAGTAACAGCCAAAATTGTACCATAATTGATTAAAAAACTCAAAATGGAAATTTATATGATAGATCAAATCTAAAGTTGACCTTCCAGTGGGAAAAAATCTTAAAGACCACGTAGCAATAATGGTAATACCAATACTGATTGACAAACCTTTGTCTTTAATACCAGAAAGAGATATGGGGATCTCAAGCTTCACAGACTATTATTTCCGGGGCACTGGTACTTATTTAAAATGTTTTTTCCCAAATAAGTAAAATACAACTGACGCTAATACAACTTCTTGAAATTGTAGGCATTCTAACATGTCCGACAGCAATCTACTCCCAACTGTTTTTCTGCACTTCCTTAGCTGACTGCAAGAATGGAAAAGACTGGCCTGACATTCAAATGTACATGAGCTCTGTTGGACAATATGCAAGTATAGCTCCGGAATTCTCCCAAGGATTCGGTTTCAATCTGGACTCCTTTACAAAGTACTTGTCTCCATTCGCTGGAAATGACGCATTTTTTCTTCTGCCGACGCTGTTACGTCCAAAAAGTGTAGGTGAAATTACATTAGAGGATAAAAATCCTTTAAGTCCACCTTTAATTGACCCGAGATATTTGGAACATCCAGATGATGTCAAGGTTCTTGTAGAAGGTAACATGAGATATTTTGATGCATATTTTGATATTTTAAAATTCTCATAGGATGAATTAGCTCAGATTTAAGCATATAATTGTTTCTTATCTATATTTATGACATAGTTTCATGCATACAGTGTTTTGAACATAGTTAACCATTTATTAGGTATTAAACTGGCAATCAAACTGGCTGAAAAAACTAAATCGTTCAAAAGGCTTAACGCTCGGTTAGCAAATGCCCACATAACGGGATGTGAGAAACATAAGCTGAGGACGGATGCGTATTGGGAATGCTATATACGCCACTGGGGCTTAACTTTGTATCACCCAGTAAGAAGCTTAAAAATTTGGTTTATTTGGTGTATTGTCGTTATCTCAATTTATAAACTTCGCTTTCATTTTAGGTCGGAACTTGTAGAATGGGCAGTAAAAAGGACCCTAGAGCTGTAGTTGACCCACAACTAAGGTAAGTTACTTGGCTTATATTCATTTTTTGAAATCAGTTGTAAGAATGAACGGATTTGAAAGTTTTCCAAATCTTTGTACACCAGAGTTTTGAAGACCATTGGGTTAAGAGTTGCGGACGCTTCGATCATGCCGGAAATCGTGTCCGGGAATACAAACGCTCCCTCGATAATGATTGGAGAAAAAGCAGCCGACGTTATTAGAGACTATTGGTCTCAACAGTACCTTGTTTGTAACCTGCTCGAAAGGTTGTGTGGACTTGATCGGAGGGGGATGTGTTATTATTCCAAGTTTGTTTAGTGGATACATTGAGAAAATAATAAAGTGTTCTATATTTAACCAGTTAACACAAATAAGTAATCTCATCATGATATGTTTTAATTCGAATAGGACGACGGGGATATGTATATTAGCGTCTTGACTGTCTATTAATTTGAGACACTATATCAAAGACATGGTGTTTCAAAATGATCTCAGCCAAGGGTGGTTGAATGATTGCGGTTACACAACAATGCAGATATGATATCAAAACAGTGTACTGAATAAGTTCTGTTATTACTGAATGGCGTGAAGTGAGCCGTTTGACACGCATGTAAGGCGGATGGAATATGTACGCTTCCATCTACAGACTCAAATCTATTTATGGGCATATTCTTCTTATAATATTTGTAGGGTGAATCCCTGCTAAGCGACTCATCAGGATTTAGATTGTGAGAGTCTGCATCTCTGCATCAAGAGTTTCTCTTTAAGTCTATGGTATGAAATCTTACGATTCGACCGCAAAAATTGATCTCACGCTTGAAATGTTTCGATAGGAATTCTCTGTTATAGAATTCAAATGAATGAAACAGTCAAAATTTACTCAGAGTTGAGCAGGCTATGAAACACACAAGGAATGTATTTCTGCTGCCACACAAAGCTAATAAACAAAAATTAAAATTGAGAATCACGTTTTCCTGGGTGTCTTTAAAATAGGGATCTTAAAAGATTTTGAAAAAGTAGTCCGGAAAAATTAATTTTTTCCTCAAAAAATTGTGAATGGTCCAATGGAACCGGATCCTCCGATTTGTGTTTTGTGTTTAAGCATTTGCAATAAAGTTTGTCTTTAGTTTTATTGGGAAATTGCAAATCATGACAAAGGATTTGACAATTGTCAAGGTAGTCAGCCTCGTCTGGGCATTTTGTTTCATTGTGCCTTTATTAAGGGCGGACTTTATAACAGTTGGAACTAAAGGTAAGACAAATAATTATTATTCTGTCATATGTAAATTAATAATAAAACTAAATTTCTGAAGAAAACAATCTTCGATGGTTGAACTGAAAGTTGTCATCAATTCAGTTGAGGATGGATTTTTCCGCTTTTCAATAATTTCAAGTATAATTTCTTGCGTCGAAGTACAATACTTAGTGTTTTAATTTGTTTCGAAACCATGAATGATGAATTGCAAATATATTTTTGAACTCAAAAATTACCTAACCATCACATCTCAGTTAGTATCAAGTAGTTTTGACTTCGTGTCTTTAACAAGCTAATCAGCTTTGCTCCGACCGAAAGCAAAACTAATCTGTCGTCTCGGTCTTTGCAGATCTTCCTACACGCCCAGCACTCTTCTCCCCATCGGCAGCCCCACAAAATTTGTCTCTGCACTCCTCATCATCATATCTTCACAAGATCATTAATCAACAAGATTTACAACTACATCCTCAGCCGTCGAAAATTGGGGCATCCAACCTCCACAAAATATTCCATCAACTACGACCCTTCACTCACTTCTCGAGAAAACTTCGAAAAAATCTAAATAAAAATTATACAAAAGATATCTCCAATATAAATTCCTCCTTAAATAATGGCAGACTGAAGAGACAACTTGAAGGGATATTCCACGTCAGAGCAACTCCTGCCTCTACCATAATTCCAATATTGCCTTCAAAGCCTCTCAACAAGCTTCCTCAAGTTGGTCGCGATGATCGAAAGAATGTGAATAGAAATAATACGACCAAAACCACAGAAAAAGAAATTGGCGATGACGAAATTCATAAAACGAGCAAGTATCCCTCCACCACTACTACGAAAATAGACTTCACAGCCACGGATATCCCACGAGCAATTAAGGACAAGAGAAATTTCACAGTTGAAATTGTAGAAATATCTCGAAAAACTTTAATCAAACAGGATGCTAGTGATGATGATGATGACGGTAAAGTAAATATAATTGATTCCAAGGAGCCGTCACTACAAAAAGCTAATTTTCTCAAACCCACAACGATTTTCAATCCCGTACGACCACGTCTAACATTTAGGAAGCTTCGTCGCCCAAGTCAATTGAAGCTTTTGAATGACAGCCAAAATTCACAAACTCAGACTACGACGAAAGAGACCACCAATAAGCCAGAAATCAGTCGCCCTGTTCGAGAGAGAAAGCAACTGATTAAACCCCAAGATAAGTCTGTAGAAATCAAATTAAACTACCAAGAGCAGATTCCTTACAACGAAAGGGACATTGATGAAGCTGACTTGAAAGACTATTTAGATGGTCATTCCACTTTTGGTGCTAAGGGAGATTTCAAACATACCTTATCCCGAAATGTCTCTGGATTTAAACCAAATAATCGGAAAGAGGGACATGAGGTTTATAAACGAACCCCGCAGCCCCCTGCAGCAGGGAGCGCTTATATCCCAAGATCCCGAGCCAGAAGTGGACAAAATGTGAATGTGGAGCAAGCTAATGTCAGAACGTTGAATAAAAACCCCCGAACAACAGTTTACGCTGCCGCAAGGCCCAATCAAGTTCCTGAGCCTGACTCTGACGACGATAGTCAATCGGTTTTTCAGTATCAAGGAAATCGGGACAAACCGCCACAAGGCTCAAGTAAAAAATCGGAGGACTCGAAAGACCCATCCTCCTTTCGTGAACTTTTTCGCCAAGGCCATCCTGGGATTTTAAAAGCTCCTCAGCCTATCTATAAAAGTCATCCATTGGGAGAACCATATGGCAGACAGGATGAGACTGAAGACCATGATAATCCCTTCAGAGCTGATCCTTTGATTGACGATCCACCTTTAAAATTTGATCCCGAATCTGATCGCTTTTACGGTGACCCTACTCCAGTGAAGGACAAAAATCTTGCTCAATCCAATAGGCCTGAACCAGTTCGAGTTGAAAATCAGACTCCAGAATATCAAGAAGAACGACCATCGACAGTTAGATCCAAAAATGACAACAATGATGACCGATATTATTATCAACGAGATTACGAACCAAATGACTACGACTATGAAAAAGCGACTGATGTAGAAGACAAAGACCTTGACCCTTACATAAGAGATTTTGTCAGTTTGGACTCAAACTTTGAAAGACTTCCTCGTCCCTCTGCAGCGGACGAGAGTTTCAGATCCTTAATTCCTCCAGAGGCTGAAGACGAGCAAAATAGTAGGTACTTTGATGAACCTGGACGGAGTAACGACAATAGGGATGACGGCAGACGGACCTCAGATCGTAGAACAGAGTCAACGACAGACCAAAACAGGCATAGAAATGATAGACAAACAACAGACCAAGACAGACAGGGAAATGATAGACAAACAACAGACCAAGATAGGCAGGGAAATGATAGGCAATACACTCGGAATCAGCCTCGACAGCAATCTGACGACTTTTCCGATGATTACAGCGATCCTAAGGACGGGTTTGACGAGAGCTCCTCTGAACCAGGAGGAACAAGCAGAGATGATTTTGACCCTTCGTACGTTGATGCTTTGTCACATTTTGATGAAGAAATCAAAAGGATTCAAGAAAACGACCGTAAGGCATCAGTTAACTTCTATATATTTTATGGATAATACAATCAATTTTGGTTGATCAATTTTTTTTCACAATTATTTTACTAAAGGGAGAGGAGTGACAACTGGTGTATCAGAAGATCCTTCAACAACAAGAGAGCCCCCACTGGTCATAACCTCTCCTGGCCCAGTTGTGCCTTATCCAACGCGTGGAAATGCTCAGCGTCCTACACATTCCACCACACCAGTCGAAGAATCTAGGGAATCGGAGGAAAATGAGGAGGAACCAGAACGGGATGAACAAGTTAATCGACCTGACGATGAACAGATAAGCCGACCTGAGGAGCAAATCCGTCAGCCCGATGATAATGAAGAGCCAAATCAAGGTACTGAAAAATCCGAAGAAGAAACCAACGAGGAAGAGCCAGGCCGAGATGAGGAGGAAGAGACAGAAGAACCTGAGGATAATGCAAATGAGAAGGAACAAACCACTTCAAAGAACACTGATCAAGAAAGTGAGGACAAAGACAAAGACGCTGAAGGGATTCGGGAAAAAAGGATGGGGATTAAAATTACGAAGTCATCGAAAAACGTGACGACTTCGAAGGAACCCGACAAGGACAAATCGGGAAACCTTGACGAAGACATTAAATCGATTGAGAAAGAATTTGGTCCATTGGGCTGATTAGGCTCAGACACTGTATCTTCATAAATAAAATTTGAGATGGATATTTCGTATTTTCAAATCTAAGTAATATTAAAAAATTATCACATCAAAGTTTTTAGCAGTGTAACTATATTATTAATGGAAGCCAATCTGAATCAGCTTCTGAGCAAAAGGGGAAATTTTGTCTCAGAAAAACATCATCTTTATTACCAAAATCTGCAAGGATGTGATATGTTTTCTTATTGATTGATGAATTCAAAAACCTGCATCTGCTTTGAAATCATTGCTACTAATCAGAGGTAAGTATTTATTCAATTTTTGTCTAAGAATTTAGAATCTACTAAACCACTAGATTTATAATTATAAATATTATAATTATAAATCCATGCTGGAAAATGTTTTGAATCTACAAACTAAAATTCGGTCACTGGTCTTGTAGCAACCCATTCCTTGATTCCAGGTAGGTTAAAGATTTTCGCTTGATGAGCCGTGATAGCTGGGAAAGCTTGCATATCCTTATCCGTCAGCCCTGCAAACTTGATGAAGAACGGGATATAGTGGGCAGCGTAAATGTCTGCATAAGTTAAACTACTCCCGACCAGAAAGCCGGTTCCATTTGCATTCAAAATATCCTCCAATTTCTGATAAAGTTTTGGGATGTTCTCTTCTCGTAATTTTTTCTTCATTTCCGCCTTTTTAGTCTCATCCGGTTCCATGAATATAGGTCTACCCTCTAAAATTTCAATTTTATTTAAAAACTAAAATAATCAAGTTTTTCAGAAAGAATTCAAAACTATGTAAGATACTCACCCAGTCGAAGATCCGTAAGAGCATCCATGTATTCATTACATTTCGCCGTTTGGAATTCATCTTCACCAGCAAGTCCATACTTTCGTCCAAGGTAGCGAATAATTGTCGCCGATTGACAGAGCTGTTTTCCATCCTCCTCTAGTAACGGCATTTGACCCCATGGTGTTTCTGCATTTAAAATTGATAGGAAATTACAATGTTTTTACCGGATGGATAAATAATCAAGTTAAACATATTTGTTGCACTAACGAGCTTTTAGATTGGGCCAATCTTCCCGTGCAACTCGTACGTCTTCGAATTCCACACCGGCATAAGCAAACACAAGACGAATAGGCTCAGCAAGAGCCATCATATTGAAGTACGTCAACTTATACTTGGGACTCATCTTTGCTTATCAATTCCG